>KZ309806.1:149653-163557 GCA_000376725.2 Ladona fulva
AATACTAATACATTATTATTATTAGTGTTAATATTCGTCGGTTTATATAAAATAAATAAAAAAAAAGATCTAGTATAAATGTGAGAGTCTTGGCAGAAATGAAATGAGTCAGTCAGTCTGTGAGTATAAAAGAAGGAAAAAAAAGAAACGTTAACATTCCAGTAAAAGCTCTCTAGTGAAATCGTCGACCTCTACGGAATCAATAAATCTCTTAAAAATATGTTCGGGTTTGGAGTTTTCCGGTGAGTGCGCCAGTGGAAAAAATCAGGTCATTTTCGGGAGGCGTTCCGAGTTTTATGGTGCGTGGGCAATTCCACTCTGTCGAGAGGGCGATCACGCAAAGGACAAATGCTTGACTCTCATTCAACCTCCCATCGCTGATAACCCTTCCTAAGAATCGTATATTGCGTTCGCAATGAATCTCCGGAGTCTCCGCATATTTATTGGTCCCGAATAATCAGGCGTTACAATAGAAGTGGAGCGCGTTATTTTTACAAAGCTTTAAGCTTCTCAATCGCTCTTTTAAGAGCACGGGCAGTGAATTAACGCCGCACTGGGTGCCGAAGCGGTTTCTGTCCTAAGGGGGTATTCATCCGAAGGACGTCTTTCACTCTCCGCTCCTTCTCACTCCTGTCACCGAAGAATTCGATTTAGGCGAATGGCACATATTCCCCCATTACCATCGTCCACTTTTGCCGATTCTTAAGGAGGACAATAAATTGGACTTAAAATTTGTTTAGATTTGAAAAATAACACTATTCTTCTGGATTTTAAAACATCCCAACATATTCGGTCAATTCACTAAGAATAAGTGATATTTAAGGTTAACGGAGGCTTTAACAATTGTTGTTAAGGAATATCAAGTGTGAAAAAAGCGGTATGACTGGGTCTTGAATACGGTCTCCCACTTTTCAGTCGTGTATTCTAACCTCTGAACGACTACTCGAATACCTCCAGACTGTTTCGTAAGGTTTTTGCCTCCACATAGTGGCACGGCCTACTGCCAGATGGACTCATAGAGAGAAACAACTTACAAAAGCCGGCTCACTCACTTTCCCAGAAAGTCGAAGACCTGGGTTCGAGTCCCACTCATGTCGCAATTTTGCACACTTGCTATTCCTTGTGATAAATCGCTAAAGCGACACGACTTTACCGTGCAAAGTTAAAACGCTTTTCCTCAATCAATCAGGGGTTAGCCGAAGATTACAAGAAAAATGTAATATACATTAGAATTCATATGCTAAATTTCCGTTCATTTCGTTATTCCTCAGTGCATTCCTCTGGGTTTTAGTTCGACTTATTGAGAAATTTCAGACAATTTAATAAGTTTATATAAAATTTGAGAGGAGCATAAGGAATTTCATCTTCTCCTAAAAATAAAGAATAACGTTCGCAGTCATGGCTTCATAGAAGCACCGGCCGCACAATGTGATAGAAAGGATACCCCCTTACGTTGATACACAAGGAAAGCGGGTAAGGGTGAAGTAGCGCAAGTCTAAATAACATCAATTAATCAGCAAGGATTAAAGAAAAAGATTTTAATATCGGATAACCTTTTTTCTTATTTATTCCAGGCATTAATGGGAAAGACCAAAATATAATCCCCAAAATCTTCTGTCCTTTGGCTGCGTTTTCTCTTTCGAATAATTGGACTTCTCATTTCCGCGTATTTACCTCATTTCTACAGATTCCCACTCTAAGCTAAGAAAACAAACGAGCCCCTCATGCAGTCACGTTTATATTGGCCTCCAAATATTGACCCATTCTCCACACTATTCATAAACGCTCCTCCGCAAACCTACGTTGTTTTTCTGCAACTGTCTCTTCCTTCGCTGATTGGATAGACTCCTTAGCGAGGGATGCAATCACTAAGTATGTCAATTGAAGCGCATTTTCTTATTCTTCTACCAGGTGATACTCGTGTACATCAATTCTCTTCGTTATAATTGTCTTTCTACTCGGAAGGAAACGCAATGCAGAATAATTGAAACATATCCGATGGCGAATAAATAAGTAGCGAGCGAATTTTAAACTCTAGATTTAATTTTAAAGAAGTATATTTGAGTTATTCACCAATCCGAAAAAATTAGACTAATCGTAGTTTGAGAATTTTTTATACATTTTTTTGTTACAGCTACTTAACCTGGGTTTTCCAGGATTCCAATAATATTATTGGAATCCTGGAAAAGGACACCTTTAGTGATGAAAACCAATGCCAAAGTTAAATAGTGGAAAAATTAAAATTCTAAAAGAAATAAACTACAAATAAGAAATAACAAAAATATGTAACGTAAGTTCACTTGAGAATTAGGTGCACGTTTGTTCCTGTTATTGATAAAGAAGTATGACAAAAATCATCGAAAGCAATCGTCAACAGGCGATGCATGGAGCATTTTAACAACTCCAAATGGCTAATGGTTAAATGTGGTTGAAAGACACTGATTAGGTTTCTAATAACTATTGGAATAATAATTACTAGGATTGTATATATATTTCAATAACTCTTTGGCCCGGCATTATAATGCATACTTAAAATGAGCTTTAACTAATATTCACCCTAGAGCCCGGTATCATATTGTTCTGTTAGAGTTGAAGAGAAGATAATAATTAATGTACATGATAATTTATCGAAAATTAAGGATAATATTCACTTTGTCTATCAAAATATAATGCTGGGTCCTAGAATCATAAATAAATAATGATTTAGTCATCTAACTATTAGAATTATAATCTGTCACCGCTTCGAAGCAAAATGAACTAAGATAAACGTAATTTCCAAATTCATCCATCAGCTAGAATTACATCATCAGGGCCTGATTTGCCAAAATTATAAACAGTTACTAGAATAATGATAAATAATTATTAGAGTAATTTTAATGGATCATTATAATACTAATACATTATTATTATTAGTGTTAATATTCGTCGGTTTATATAAAATAAATAAAAAAAAAAGATCTAGTATAAATGTGAGAGTCTTGGCAGAAATGAAATGAGTCAGTCAGTCTGTGAGTATAAAAGAAGGAAAAAAAAGAAACGTTAACATTCCAGTAAAAGCTCTCTAGTGAAATCGTCGACCTCTACGGAATCAATAAATCTCTTAAAAATATGTTCGGGTTTGGAGTTTTCCGGTGAGTGCGCCAGTGGAAAAAATCAGGTCATTTTCGGGAGGCGTTCCGAGTTTTATGGTGCGTGGGCAATTCCACTCTGTCGAGAGGGCGATCACGCAAAGGACAAATGCTTGACTCTCATTCAACCTCCCATCGCTGATAACCCTTCCTAAGAATCGTATATTGCGTTCGCAATGAATCTCCGGAGTCTCCGCATATTTATTGGTCCCGAATAATCAGGCGTTACAATAGAAGTGGAGCGCGTTATTTTTACAAAGCTTTAAGCTTCTCAATCGCTCTTTTAAGAGCACGGGCAGTGAATTAACGCCGCACTGGGTGCCGAAGCGGTTTCTGTCCTAAGGGGGTATTCATCCGAAGGACGTCTTTCACTCTCCGCTCCTTCTCACTCCTGTCACCGAAGAATTCGATTTAGGCGAATGGCACATATTCCCCCATTACCATCGTCCACTTTTGCCGATTCTTAAGGAGGACAATAAATTGGACTTAAAATTTGTTTAGATTTGAAAAATAACACTATTCTTCTGGATTTTAAAGCATCCCAACATATTCGGTCAATTCACTAAGAATAAGTGATATTTAAGGTTAACGGAGGCTTTAACAATTGTTGTTAAGGAATATCAAGTGTGAAAAAAGCGGTATGACTGGGTCTTGAATACGGTCTCCCACTTTTCAGTCGTGTATTCTAACCTCTGAACGACTACTCGAATACCTCCAGACTGTTTCGTAAGGTTTTTGCCTCCACATAGTGGCACGGCCTACTGCCAGATGGACTCATAGAGAGAAACAACTTACAAAAGCCGGCTCACTCACTTTCCCAGAAAGTCGAAGACCTGGGTTCGAGTCCCACTCATGTCGCAATTTTGCACACTTGCTATTCCTTGTGATAAATCGCTAAAGCGACACGACTTTACCGTGCAAAGTTAAAACGCTTTTCCTCAATCAATCAGGGGTTAGCCGAAGATTACAAGAAAAATGTAATATACATTAGAATTCATATGCTAAATTTCCGTTCATTTCGTTATTCCTCAGTGCATTCCTCTGGGTTTTAGTTCGACTTATTGAGAAATTTCAGACAATTTAATAAGTTTATATAAAATTTGAGAGGAGCATAAGGAATTTCATCTTCTCCTAAAAATAAAGAATAACGTTCGCAGTCATGGCTTCATAGAAGCACCGGCCGCACAATGTGATAGAAAGGATACCCCCTTACGTTGATACACAAGGAAAGCGGGTAAGGGTGAAGTAGCGCAAGATAGTGCGCACCCAGGAAAAATTCCAAGGAAGAATGGACGAGCCCCCGACCGGCACTTGGGAGACCCGGGATCGATTCCCGGTCCAATCAGACTTTTTTCAAGTCCATTCTTCTTTGGGATTTTTCCTGGGTGCGCACCATCTTGTGCTACTTCACCCTTACCCGCTCTCCTTGTGTATCAACGTTAAGGGGGTATCCTTTCCATCACTTTGTGTGGCCGGTGCTTCTATGAAGCCATGACTGCGAACGATGCGACCATGTGGACGAACTCACAATGTCCTTCGCTCACAAAGTCTCCCGAATGGCTTGGAGAAATGTTTTGCCGGGATAGCTCAACGGACAGAGCACCAGATCGGCAATTAGGAGACCCGGGATCGAATCCCGATCCCGTCAGACTTTGTTATCCCAATGAAGAGTGGACTTGTGAAACCTTTTCATTGGAGTTCACGAAGTTGCGTTTTGGAAGAATCGATTCAACTGATTAAAGGGTCGAATAAAAGGGCGCATTTGACAGTAGAAGGCGAACTATCGGACAAAAAATAAAAAAATAATATTCTTGCGTTTGGATACAATTCCCTTTCATATGAAAGATCTATAAAAGAATTGTTATTCCACGATGTTTTAAATATTTAAATTTAACCATCAGGTAATAAGTTTTATTTCAAGATTTGAATCTACAAATGTTCAAATTTAAGCTAAATCAAAAAAATTCATTTTCTTTATATTTTACATTTATTCGATGAAAATTTGCCTACCTCACTGCTATTAAATAAGTTAAAGGAGAAAGCATTTAACCTAGGTTTCTTTGATTAATTGAACTGCGCATTGAAAAGATGGCTTTAAAGTTAAAGATGGTTTGGTCTTGAGTATATTTTCATGGTGTAAGTTAAAATACGTAAGATATTACACAATATAATTAAGTATTTCAATGACATCCCGTATTTCGAGGACTTCGAATAAAACATCGCGTAGGATTTGCAATTTATGGATCACTTCAATAGTAGAAAGTGGAATTAAATGAGCTATATATTTCGGGAAGATCTGTTTGTAGTTCGTGAGGAAATGTTTTCCCATACAAACCGATTTCTCTGCGAGTGTAGTACGAAAAAAGATAGATACGATCATGGAGCATTAATGAAGATATTTACTTTTTCATGAGAAAAGGGGATTGGAGAAGTAATGGTTAAAATTACCGCAGTGGACAAGGTCAGTGCGCAACACTGGAAGATATAAATAGAAATTAGAAGAAGACTAGAAGAAATATAAATACTAATTCTGAACACTATGAGCACACTATATTGTAATAACAAAGAATGTTTTTTCTCCCTCAGTCTAATGTACGATGAGCTGGAGCTTGATTCTAAAGAAAAACCTCTACATTTGATGAATTCAGGAGTTTCAATTTAGATACAATGCAATCATTTCCAATGCTTTAAACTTAATAGTTTTAGCCGTTTGCTCGCATATTTATCAAAATTGCATGGAAAAAAGTACTTAATCATTTAGTGAAATATGGGATATAAGTCGATAATTTTCACACTAAAAGCTGTTGATGTTATTATATTAAATTAATTTTGCATTATTAATTTGCAATATTAATATTAAAATTAATATTAAAATGCAATCAAGCCTAATTATGCTGAGAAATTTTAGAAGGGAAATTCGATTTTTGTAGAGGAAATATCCAAATGTAATTAATGCTTATAAAGCAGTTCTTAATAGGTTAAATTTTTCCAAAATAGAAAGTCTGTTGTTGGTATGATGATTTTTTTATATAGAACAGAAAAGTACAGAATGATTACAGACTTCAACGCTTACAATTAACGCTTTTGCAACACAACGAACAAAATTGCAAAACCATCGTTGTGTTGCGCTCCTTCCGACTATTCTCTTCATAAATCCGAATTTCTGTTTGTTTACCCACATATATCACGAATGTGGGTACCCCATATAGAGTTATTTGTGAGGGTTACTCCAAGATATTTCCCGATTCTACTGTTGATTTTAAGATTTCCCTCGGAGGCTGGTATGAATAATCATTGGCAGTAAATTTTCTTTTGAGGAAATTAATTACTGAACATTGGTCTACGTTGAGCTTTAATTGCCAATGATAAAACCATTTCGTAATTCCATCTAAATCATTCGACAGGGTTAATCTACCGTTAACTTATCTATTTCCCTATATATTACAGTGTTGATCGCACAAGTCCTAACTTTACCATCAGTGTTATTAAATGCACTGCTGCTATCTTACTTTTACAACCTCTCACACATAATATTGATGCAATTAAAAGCACTATTTAATAATCTTAACGCCTCTTTCTACTCAGCAAGCTTACAAAAAATCATCTAAAGGAAGGAGTGTTTTAGAATGGAGACGGTTTCCTATTTAACTTAAAATAGAATCACAGCATCAGATGTGCTCTTCGTGAAGCGAAAAACCGCTTCTGCCAGTGAGCTGTCGGTAACCGCGATGGTCGCACTACTTGTGGCTGAAAGGAATAGAGAATTTGATAGCAGAGGTCTGTCATTCCTTCCATTTTAATGCGTTTGTATCTACAAGGTTTCTTTCGGTGATTAGCAGACGAGGTTTCACTATCCCATTACGATAACTTCAAAGGCGCCTCAGTTGGTTAGTTCATACGATAAGTTCAATATATCGTACTCTATTCCACTGCCATCCAAGTTGTGAGTAAGATTCTATGGTGATTTTTAATGAAAGATTAAATACATAATGAATGTAAAGAATTTTAGAACGAATCTCTTCTTTTCTCACCTCTAGCAAAAAGGTTTCAAGATTATCATTTATATCCTTTGCAATAACAACTAAATAATATTAATTGATGGAATTGAACTCTCCCAATGTCTGAAATACTTTTTCATCAAACTTAACGATACATTTTTATTCCTAACACTTTCTAATTACTTGCAAATTTGAACAATGAGGATTTTAATTTGCACATATATGTGCCCGTCTTTCCTCGCCTTTTCTATTTAGTTTCCTCGCTGCTCATATATAGACGTGAGGACAATGTATCCATTCCTTTACCTAACATTTTATCGGATAACCTTATTTCGATAATTCTCTATGATAAGTAGTATTTACCAGTAGATTTTGTATTATCATAATTTTTTTGTAAATTATTTTAGTTCATTGTAAAATTTACATGCATGAAATGGTCGTGGTTATAGATCTAATTAATATATAAATTATAGCCGTTTGAATTGTAAATTAGTATAGTTTGTGATCTGATCTACTTTCTTATGCATGTACACACTCTGGTTTCGTAATTGTACGAGTAAAATTTTATAATTTTGTAACTTTGAGATAGTTTTTGATATTAGTATATCTATGTAAGCGTCACCACCTGACCCAGTGTATCACCGCGAAGAAATAGTATAATAAATAAAGAATGTATAAATTACAAGCAATTGTAGGGATCTTCATAAACATTTAGTTGTTACTAACAAATCAGTTTCACCAAATAATGTGGAAATTAATATGAATGCAAAATCATCAGAATTAATAGAAGTGAATACCTTTTTACACCTTAACTAGGTGAGAAGTTTTTACCAAGTGAACGTACGGTTAAATACGTATGTTAAGTAGGGACTAAGTAGTAATGAACATAAAAAACGGAGGTGTCCAACCCGCGGCCGTGACGCGTATCTGGGAAATAAACGAACTATGCAAACCTATAGGAATCCATGGGCAAGTAGTACTCAGGCACTCGGCATTTAGTAGCATTTTCCGTGTTTTTTGACGGAGTATGGAGTTGAATTTTCTTTAATAATTTTTTTTAAACTTCGTGGGAGGCAATAATCCTTAGAATAGCAACATCTTAAAGTGACAGGCCATCCTAAGCAACACATACCAGAGCCAGTAAAGGGGGGGAAGGTGGGGGAGGAACACAAAGGAAAGAAGGGGTGAAAGGCAGTATTCGCAGAAAAACATTAGCTCGGAGGAAAACTGGAAACTGGAGACGCAGAAAGGGACCCTTACCAATGAATATATTTTTCCTCTCCGTTACTAACCGCAAATCTTCCTCACCTTCCCGCGTCTCCAGTTTCCAGTTTTCCTCCGAGCTAATGTTTTTCTGCGAATACTGCCTTTCACCCCTTCTGTCCTTTGTGTTCCTCCCCCACTCCCCCCCCCTTTTTACTGGCTCTGGTATGTGTTGCTTAGAATGCCTGTCACTTGAAGATGTTGCTCAAGCAATGAAACATGTCGTGTACCTATTAGTTTGTGTGTAATATGCACAGATATTATTAAACACGGAATAAGTTTCCTAGTGAAAAGTTGTTCCTGTTTTTTCTTCCTATTATGTTTTAACACTGATTCTTGGACCGGCAGTAACTCAGCACAATCCGTCTTGCTATTTTCTATTGCCTGTCACAGAGTTTATATCATCTTACGGATCAAGTTAACCTACCGTGCTATACCAGGCATCACAAACTGTAAACTAGAAATCATCATCAGTTGCTTTCAAGCCAGTGATCCTCTTTATAAGAAGTGCATTTAAAAGGGCGTCTAATTCAGTCAGGTGCTTGCAAATTTTAATATTATGGAAAAATATTAACCACATTATGTTTCTGTAAACACATCGACAAATTAAGTGACAAATTGTAGAAGAATTCCGAAGTTTTTCTCCCCTTTAGCTGAAGTACCACGAGGATTGCCAAAATCAAGGGGCCCTTGCTGCTCGCGCTCCTGAGAGAATTTGTAATGCGGCCGTACGGCACCAAAAGGTCGGACACCCCTGATATAGAACGTATAATTTGAAAGCAAATAAAATCTGAAAATTAATAATACGAACGCTTAGGAAGTCAAATAAGAAAGAAGCTGCATCCGGCCAATCTTAGAATGATGATGAGGGTGTTGATGGTGATGATAACCATCCCCATGGTTCACGAGTTGTCGTGGGCTTGCGTGCCTTAATGATCCCGAAGGTGGGAGCTTCGGCTCACCCATGCCGGTGAGGTCAAGGGAGAAAGAACAGACCAAAGGTGAACCACAGAAACCCAGGCACGCCTGAACCCGTAACGGGCGGGACCCTGGTCAGTGTCTGTTCCCCACAAGAGGGCGGCTGAATACTTCGACCTGGCCGAAGGTATAAAAGGCAAACCCGTCATGCATGGAGATGGATAGGAGTCTGTTGAGCCTCGGAAAAATGCCGCTCCCCGAGGATCGTCGGGGCACCTCTGGAGCCACCGCTGGAGGTGACAGCATGCGAGTCGGTGGTGATCGTATGTCGACCAGACGGACTACGATCGGGTCAGCCGAAATAATTTCAACTGAAAGCAACCACAGTAGCATCATAACACCGTCATTGCTAGCTACACTGGCAGAAAGTGCTTCTCAGGGGAGAAATCCGCAACTACCTGAGACCACTGAAGCAGGCAAGAGACTTCAATGCATGAGATGGACCTTGGAAGCAAACACATTTACATTTACATAAATACCCCGCAAACCGCCGTATGGCGTATGGCGGGGGGTGTTAATACACCAAAGTCCCTAATTATTCATCCTATTTACGCGTCTAATACTATCTGGAAAAAGAGACCAATAATAACTATCCGTTCGTGCAATAATCTCACGACATTTTTTCGACGTCAGTTCTCGAAAATTGCGTTCGCTAAGCGCAGGAATCACTATGCTTCGTATTTCGTCATGGTAGTCACTACTCAGGAATTTCTCGAACAATCTGTGCCTAAACTCGAGTCTTTTATCGTCAAGAGAGTTCCAGCCGAGGGATTTCATCATATCTGATACACTGCTGTCGAACTTGTAGTCTCCCTTAACGAAACGAGCCGCTCTAAACATTCATCATGCGAAGGCACTATAAAATAACAAAACTGGAATCCGAAACAACAGGATATAGAGAGTCACTACATCAGTTATCAGCTATTTTCCTAGTGAAGTTATTTATGAAGAATTGTCCATGAATAAAGGTCACGGCGCAAAGGATATCTGACCAAAGGTGAGCTATAATGCATAACAATCTTTTTCCAACCCCATTATTAGCCCAGATCAAAACTGAAATTAGAAATTAAACATAAATTGAAACTCTTCGAAATGCAAGACATAAGACTATACCTAAGTATACTTACACCTCAATTAATAATCCTTCAGCAGTACTCACATACAATACAATTGCAAATGATGAGCCAAAAGCAACTATTATAGAGGAAACTTTTAGAGAATCACTACAGCAGGCACTCATAGAATTTGCAGACACGTATCCATCTAATAGACAAAGAACGCCTAAACTTCAAGTAGGAGTCACCTAAAATAATAAACAGAACATCAAACTGGAAATCTCCTGTTATTCATGGGGTACACAATTACTGGTATAAGCAATTTACTTCAAATCACGAAAATCTTCCTAAATGTTTTAAGGAAATTATTAATAGCCGAGGGTTCCCGGATAGCCAAGTGGGCAACGCGGCCGACTTCGTTGAAAGTAATCCCGGGTTCGATTCCCGGTGGGAGCCTACGTGCGAAATGACCAAAGAAGTGGAAGCACTTTAAATAATACTACTACTAGGGTCTACTTCGATTGACCGACACTAACTTGACCGACCCTCCCTTGGCCGACGTTCAAGGGAGGGTCGGTCAAATGAGTGTCGGTCAAACGAAGAGCTCCCCTACTACTATTATTAATACCCCAGAAAAGTTACTAATCTTTCTCACAAGTGGCAACACATATATGCAAAGGAAATACAATGATACAAAAATCCGGTATCGCCCGATCACATGTTTTACATCATTATGCAAAATACTGACCTCCATTATAGCTAACAGAATAAACAAGCATGTAATCGACAGCAACATCATAGCAGAAGAGCAAAAAGGATGCATCAAAAGAGCATTGAGATGCAAGGAGAAACTAATCATTGACACTGTAATCCTGCAACACGCATTTACAAAGAAAATATATCTGCATATCGCCTATATTGATAACCAAAAGGCATTTGACTCAGTTCCGCATTCTTGACACAAGGAAGTCCTAAAAATATATAAAGTTCATCCACAAGTATGATCAAGTTAAGAACAAGTGAAATTAATATTAACCGAGGAATATACCAGGGAGATTCATGAAGCCCTCTTTGGTTCTTCTTCGCACTTAATTCACTATCAAACATATTACATAAATCATAAATATGGATTTAAATTAACAAAACAGACTAGATATCAAGTTATCCATCTCTTATATATGGATGATTTAAAAATGTATGCATCTACAAACGGTTAACTAATTAAGCAACTGAAAATAGTAGTAGATTTCACCAACGATATTAATATGGAACTCAGAAGAAATATATGCAAAATAGTAAAAATAGAGAAGGGAAAGTGGACCATAGCAGATAGCTTCAATATAAAAACTGGAGAAAAATTAGGAGATGATTGAAATCAACTTCACCAATCAATTATAGATGCAGATCAGAACTGTGTCCTATTAAATCTGAATAAGAGAGATGACGATGAGATTATTCTGAAATTAGAATAATATCGGACGAAGAAAAAATTGGGACATTGGAGACAAGAAAAAAAAACTCCACGGAAAATACTGCAGCTTATTAGGAAACGAGTGTGTGGGCTCACTCCTATCTAATAAATGGCTATCAAAAGGCAATCCGTTTTCTAAAACAGAGGCTTTCATGATAGCAATGAAGCACCAAGTAAGAAACACCAGATGTTACGGAAGGCATATCCTAGAAAAATATACCGACGGATAAATGCAGAAGATACTCGTATGTAGCAAAAGCTGAATCAATTGAACACGTCATGGGAGGATGCTTTGCACTTTCCCGCTACGACTGCGCTGCAACACAATGATGACACAACATGACACAACAATGTGGCTAAAACTATCCACCAAAGGCTTGCAGTTACTAAAAATCTGATTGCTGACAAAAAGCAATACCACAAATACCAAGCAATTAACATGTTAGAAAATAAAAAATTATACTGATATACAGAAATCATGACAGACCTCACCATAAAAGCCAATAGACCAGATATAGTTCTCTTTGATTTAATTAATCAGGAAGATGCAATAATTGACATTGCAGTAACTCTAAACGGTAATGTTCAAAGTAATTTCTCAAGAAAAAACAGAACAAAAGTATTCCGAGTTACGTTAGTTCCGAGAGGGTACGTAGTTAGTTCCGAGAGGGTTTTGGTGACCATAAAGGCGTATTCATAGACATCAAACTAAGCAATCATAAAAAACCAAAACGTAAAATCTATCGCTTTTCCAAAGCGAACTTCGAGGAATTTAACGAAAAATTGAATACCGATTTCTACTCATTTAAGTCGCGCGGATCCCAAATGTCCAGAAACTTGGAGAATTTTCGTCGAGATTATGCACAATTACATAGACATTTATATACCATCAAAATATTCTGATCACAGGAAAACGGGTAAGGGTTAATTTGTGCAAGATGACGCGCACCCAGGAAAAATCCCAAGGAAGAATTCCTTGGGATTATCCTAACTACGATTGCGAACCTAGATGGTATGATCGCGAGGTTAGAAAGACTCTTCGAAAACAAAGAGCACTGCACGGGAAATTAAAGACCATATAGGGGAAAAACAGTCTAATTCGAGTCCAAGAAAAGCATTACTGCTACAGAAACATAAGAAAGCGAAATCCGACACCAAGCATGCTATGCGTAACGCCCTCAGCAATTTTAAGAAAACATTTCTTGGGAAATGCTTAGAAGAGGACCCCAAATGTGTCTGGTCCTACGTTAGAGATGTGCAGGGAAAGATACAAACGGTAAGACCGTTGAGAGATAGAGACGAAAATGTAACTTTCGATGCGAAGAGGAAAGCGAATATATTAAATATCTTTTATCAAAGCGTATTCATGGGCGATAGTTGCAGAGATACCCTTCCGGAGATTAATACGCTCTCTCCAATGGAAAGTATATGCTTTACTGAAGATGGAATTACAAAACTCTTACGTAATATTAAGCCAAACAAATCGCCAGGTCCAGAGGGTATTCCGGCTAGAGTATTGAAAGAAATGACAGAAAGCATCACCCCTTTTCCCTAAATTATATTTACTAAGTCCATGTACGAAGGTAGAGTCCCCATATATTGTAAGTCTGCGAATGTTACGCCTGTTTATAATAGCGGATTAAGGGAGAACCCAGGAAATTATAGGCATATCTCATTAACTTCACTCTACGGAAAATTAATGGAGCACGTCGTTGTTAGCTCACTTATGAAGTTCTTAGATAGCAATCGTTTCCTCAGTAAGAACCAACACGGATTTAGAAAGAACCGATCATGCGAAACCCAACTAGTTCTACTCGTCCATGATATCTTAAAGTCTGCTGAAAGTAAAAAGCAAGTGGACGCTATTTTCCTTGACTTCAAGAAAGCTTTCGACAGGGTCCCCCACTACAAATTAATTTACAAACTAAAATTAGCAGGTATCAACAAGGAAATAATTGAATGGATAAAGAATTTTCTACACGAGAGAGAACAGCAAGTGGTACTTGATGGC
>KZ309806.1:192405-202955 GCA_000376725.2 Ladona fulva
AAGGGTTTGATTTTGGAACTAGAGCGCGTACAACGTAGAGCGGCTCGTTTCGTTAAGGGAGACTACAAGTTCGACAGCAGTGTATCAGATATGATGAAATCCCTCGGCTGGAACTCTCTTGACGGTAGAAGACTCGAGTTTAGGCACAGATTGTTCGAGAAATTCCTGAGTAGTGACTACCATGACGAAATACGGAACATAGTGATTCCTGCGCTTAGCGAACGCAATTTTCGAGAACAGACGTCGAAAAAATGTCGTGAGATTATTGCACGAACGGATAGTTATTATTGGTCTCTTTTTCCAGATATTATTAGACGCGTAAATAGGATGAATAATTAGGGACTTTGGTGCATTAACACCCCCCGCCATACGCCATACGGCGGTTTGCGGGGTATTTATGTAAATGTAAATTAAGGAACTTAAAATGTTCGCCGCTGTGAACAATATGTAGAATTTAGAAAAGGTATCTCTAATATATGTTTTCAAACTATAATATAAATATTTAATGAAATATTTGAACAAATTCTTTACATATATAACATTTCACCTAGAGGAGATTAAATGTAGAGTATTTATGGTTGCAGGGTCAAACATACCCATGAGGCCATTTTGTTAAAAAATTAACTCACATGTTACAAGCTTGTCGCTCATAATTAAGACAAAGGTTTATACTAAGAGAGTAATGAATAATTGTGTAATAGGAAATATTTCCTAAGGTGTCTAAAACTACTTTAATATCCTTACATGACAAATATTGAAAAGGAAAAGGGTTTTAGGTACTTGGCACGATAAGGCGTGCACCTAGGAAAATTCCCAAGGAGAAACGGACATGAAAAAAGTTCTAATTCTAAATCTAATTTTTTTCATGTCCGTTTCTCCTTGGGAAATACTGAAAACTTATCATTTTACACCAAAACACAAGATGTTGACTGCTAAACAAAATAACTGGTCTGGAAGCAACGACAAGAAAGAGGGCTTTCTTGGCTAAACAGTATCTCAATAAAACACCAGAGGGCAGCTAAATTCATCGAATAAATGTGGGAAAACCAAACCTGGGTCAAAGCTCCCCAATGGTCAAACCTCCCAAGTCTCCCCTACTTAGGAAAGTAAAGGTGTAGATTAATGCATATATTTCTGGTATGCGAATCTACATTTATATCTAAATATGTACCATAGAAGCTGCACTGCACTATGATTCTACTTCCCTAATCGATTAGTTTCGCGTATAGTTCGAGGAAAAGATGAATTCCTGAAAAGACTACTTCTAGCATCTATTTCTCTGAAATGAAGTCTATAATTATATTTCAGCTTATAAATTAAACGTACTATCTAAATTAAAATATTTTAAAAATTGCTTGTGGGTATTGGCATCCAGTATGTTGGAAGAGCTATTCTTAAATATCTTACATAATATTGCATTAAATATGATACAATTAAGTTTCTTAAGCGCTCGACCACATATATTACGGATGTGGGTACCCCAGGTTAAGTTACTGGTGAGGGTTACTCCAGTGTAATTCACCGTTTCTACTGTTGATAAGGTTTTCCCTCAGTGCCTGTACGAATAATCATTGGCATTATTTTTCCTTTGGAAGAAGTTGATTACTAAACATTTATCTATATCGAGCTCTAATTTTCAATCATCGCACCATTCCATAATTTTATCTAAATCACACGATAGATTTAATCAATGGAGAAGTAATAAACTGGATTAAGGACTTCTTCCTATGTCCCTATAAATCAGCGTGTCGTCCGCAAATATCCTAATTTTACTATTAATAATATTGCTAAGGTCGTTGATGTGCACTAAAATAGTAACGGTCCGATTACACTTCCTTGTGAGACGCCCGAGGTCACTTTAACAGAGTTGGAACCTACACCATCTACTACTACTCGTTGTTCTCTGTCGGAGAGAAAGTCCTTAATCCAGTTTATTACTTCTCCATTGATATCTGCAACTTTTAATTAGTATAATAATTTAAGATGTTGAACCTTATCATATGCTTTTTGAAAATCTAGAAATATCGCGTCGACTTGCCATTTATTTTCGGCAGATTTCAAGATGTCGTGAATTAACAACGCTAGCTGAGACTCGCAGGATCGCGTCTTACAAAAACGTGTTGGTTACTCACTATGAATTTGGACGTGTCAAGGAAACCCATTAAGGAACTAACTATTATATATTCCGTCATTTTTCCGCTCAATTATGTCAAAGAAATAGGCCTATAATTCGCTGCATCCTCCTTTAAGCCGTTTTATATATTGGAGTAACATTCGCAACTTTCCAATCTTTCGGAACTTTTATTTCGTTCGTAGATTTTTCCATTATTACTATCAGAAAGGTGGCTAAGCTTTTCGCTACTTCCTTGAATACCGGAGCTGGTATGTCATCAAGGAGCTTTATTAGGATTAATCCGCCGCAAAAGTTTAATGATGCCGTCTTCACTGAAGGCGATTTTCGACATGGCTTCAGAGCGATCAACTTCCAGGAGGGTAACTTCATTGCACTCGTGTGTGAGGATTCCGTTCCAGAAACAGCCGAATTGTGAAAACAAATCTTATATTTTTGGTACTTAGTATTTCCAGATCGAGTTATGCATAGAGTTTTCACTGCCTCTCTATGAAGGAAATGGTGAACCAAAATCTTTGGAAGGTAGATGAGGCTTAGTAGGCTGGATGAGGAGTGAGGTAAATATACATTGCTTTCCAGAATACTACGATAGGAAAAGTGTACTTAATTACGGTACAGTGACCCCGTCAATAACACTCTTCGCATCATTGAATAGGTGCGACGAAAATGAATACCTCAGTGGTTTCAGAACAATGAACTACGTTGAAGTAAAATAAATTTAAGATGCAATCATCTCTATCCAGTACCTAAACTAAAATGAAAAATATTCCATTTATTACGATAAATTCATAGGAACTGCTATCAATCCGTAAAACTTCATAGATATTAATTGGTTTTTAATTTTCTTTTTAAGTATATAAAATGTTTTACAAAGTATCATAATCGTTTCAAAGAAATTTCTGGTGTGTAATTTTCAAAAATTACGAACTCCATGTAATGTAAAGAGTTGTTAATTCACGGACATCGTAGTCTCCTTAATTTTGGAAGCGGCATACCCAATTACGAAAGAGGGGAAACCGTTAAAATATTTTCAGAAATAGGCAAGGAATAGTTTCCTTTAATTTTACCAAAAACTGATTACAGAAGATGGCGATTGTTTAAAGACGATTACTATCAACTATTCGCACCAAAATACACTTTTATCTCAGTGTCAACTACTTACGTTTCAAATCCATTATTTGAACCTCAGACCGTTTTCATGCTCCCTTTAGTTTTCACCCTTGCCGAAGCTGCTTTTAGTGTGTATTTTTCAAGGAATAAATTATAGTCAATACTGAACTAGAATTGACTTTTGCTCATTTGAAAGGATTGCTGAAAAGGCTAATAAATGTATATGTTATAAGTTCAGAGTTTTAGTTCACAACTCCTCAATCTGAGAGGCATAAGCTTTCACAATAGACGTTCAAAACAATTACTTAAATACTGCAGAATAGTGTCAGGGCATATAAACAACCAATGCTTTTAGGAGATGTAACCCAGAGCTAATGACACTAATTAATCCATTCACAGCTTCTCTTTCATTCCATGGAGAAAGCGGAAAAGAGGAGAATTTGAGTGAGAAAGGATTTCCGGAGCGTTTTAGTACTTCCAACATGTTCGACTAGAAGGTGCCAGCGTCAAGTCATACTCCGCGTCATATCACCGCCTTCTTTTGTTGATGTTCGTCCTAGAGAACCACAGTATGAGCTCTCGATTTGTCCCCACTAAACAGGCGCACTTTCCCACTCGCAGCCATTCGCGAGCCTTATTTACGGAATGTATATTCAGCAACGGAAGTTCCCAGAAACCGACGGAGTCATTTTCTCCATGTGATAGGAATCGGAATTTCGGGAATTCCTAAAACAGAGGTAACAGAAAACGAAAGTGATGTTATGTTCATGGGTTAATTTTCATAAGATAACTCATGACTTGCTTCATGAACCTTCTCTTCATTAATCTCTTCTCCCGAAAAACTCATGTAACTCTCAAGGTTATCGCTTCGTCGATTAAATATAATGTAATTATTACATCGCATTCCGTTTTTCACTCTAATATTTTCACAGTTTAAACTATTATTTCGAAATTTGTTCCGATGCAGTAACTTATATTAAGTATAAATTGGTGAGATAACTTTTGCAAATGCCGTTGACTAAGCTCAATTGGTATGACCCGAGGAAATCAATAAAAAATGTTGGGTGAAATCAAAAGTATGAACATACATATGAACCCTGCATGCTATCTTTCGGTATGTTGAAGGGGGTGCATGCGGTATTACTCTACTTACCTAATCGATTACTTTCGCGGATCGATCTGGGTAAAAATTAATACTTAAAAAGACTAGCTCATAGTTCATCTATTTCTCTGATATTTTGCGTAGCACATATTACATTGTATTACATATTTTATTGTATGTACATATTTTATTTTGCTTTCTATCCACCTGTTTATTTTATTCAAATCATTCAAAAACAAACATTATGTTGGGTACTGAAGCGAACTTACGGTGTTCATATTTAAGGGCAAATCGTAGGGTCCGATGTAGATCCAATCGGAATGTCCGAATATTTCTTTTATTTTTTAATATCCATTTTTAAAATTTGTTTTAGTATGAATTTGTTTGAAAATTGTTGAAATGATTTTCTTTTACCACGAAACACGAAACTTTCGAAATATATGAGTACAGTGACGCAAAATACTTTACCTTTAAAGTAAGCGTTTATATAATAATGAATTACAGTTTAAGTATCTCTCTAACTGTTATGCTTCCATAGAAGGATAAACATGGGTTCAAATTGAGTTGAAGGACGGATAAAAATTAAAATCAAAGTATACCTCTTGAAACTTGTACATCAAAATATTATATTGCATTAACTATTCTTCTCAATAATATATTCATGTGGTGTGTTTCCATCGACGGCTTTTATCCCCATGTTTGTCGCAGAAACATCGGAATATTAGATAATGGAATGGATGGAAGGCGTCACTTGTCCGGAAAGTTATCATCAATGAGAGAGAAACTTCGTATTTTTCCACAGGGTTTCCACAATCTACGACTGATTTTACAAGCTTTTTTGGTTGTTTTTATCGATTCATTCGCGATAAAGATGCAGAATAAACACTTTTACCATTACCACAGAATTGCGGTTCTTCACTTCACTTTTTGGTCGGTCTTTTTCCCACAGCTTATATTTTTGTTTTATCTTACTTTCAAATGCAAAGATACGTTTTTATTATAACGTAAATGTAATTATTACATCAATTTAAATAGGTTTAGTGAAAAGGAGGTCCAAATAACTATAAATAACATCTACATCTACATAAGTACCCTGTAAGGCGGCTTCCGGCGTGTGGCAGGGGGTGTAAACACCAAGAGTAGAATTACTTCTTTAATTTATTGTTATCGCGTATCGTTCGCGGAAAAAAAGAGTCTCTAAAACGACTTGTCCTCGCGTCTATTTCTCTTATTTTACGCTCACTGTCGGATCGGCCGAAGTAGCTGAAAGGGATCGAATAATACCAATTAAGTCTTCCGTCACCTATTAAATGTTCCATTTAGTAAAATTATAGCTCATATTCTCATTTAATACAGCGTAAATGCTTGATATAAACCTATCACCAGTAAATAGAGAGTACTAGTACACGGTGAAATGCCGTACTAAACTTTCCTTTTACATTATATAAAATTAGGTAAATTACGTCAATTGATATTATGAAGTGACAAAAACGGTTGATATTAGAGATAATAGAGGATGGCAAGGTTATTTCGAAAAAGAATTGAAGCAAAACAGAATCGAGAAAAGACAGAATAAAAATAAGAGTTCCTAAGATTGAAGAAGTCTTTGAGAGCGACATTAAAGACGGAGTGAGATGAAAAACATGAACGGGGAAAAGTTCAGGAAGAAAGAAAACAAGATAAGAAGCGGGAGATAGAGAATAGACAAAGAGAGAACAAATAGTAGAAGATGCGATTAAAGGAAGCACAAAAGCTATTGGATTCGTGGGTGGAAACAGATTATGAGGAAAAGGGGTTGATGGGATTGGAGAAAATGGAAGGATGAGGTGATAAGAATGAAGGATAAGAAGGGTCGCTCCTATATACCGTTCCGGATATCCTTTTTCTTGAAAGCAATATCAGAAAGAGGCAGAAGTTTGTGCAGTGGTCCTCAGAGATTGGAATCAGGACCCTTGTGGAGAAATTCGTCTCGTCAGCGGAGGGTCGGATGAGGGACGGATGGGCATTCACACCAATGGAAATGGGATCTGATTGTAGAAGGAGGCAGGTGGTATAATAGGAAAGGAACGCTAAGTGTATTGATCCGCCTTTACTGGAGGAATGCGTGCAATTGAAAGTCGAGGAAAAGTGCATAAATTATGAAAAGATAGCCAATGGACATCATAAGTGTGAGCAACCTGAATTGCTGCGTCGATTCCTCAGAATTTAGTGAATATCCTGCATCTACGACGCTCTATAAATGGCGGACCTGTAAACCGTCGAATAAGATACACCCTACAAAAAGTTGTTTTGTCAAACATTTTGCGATTCCAGCAACGCTGTGGAATTTTTGAGCTGCCTGAATACCTTTATGCAATCTGTTATTTCCATCTTTCTCATTGTGACTTAATATTAAAAGACCTGTCTTTTATGGTTCAAGGTTGAATGGATTTTTTATTAATGAGACATTTGCCTCACCTGTTACAATTTCCGTTTCTAATGCGTATGCAAAAAATGCAGGATTCACTAACCCAACTATAGAGGTTTCCATATTTAGTTGACAGTATGCGTTTGTTAGATTCCCAATTGTAGGTGCAGAAAAATAAAACGGTCACTTATTATCACCTGCTGAATACAAAGGTTATTAATGTACGTAGCGAGATTTAGTCAATGAGACCGCCTAAATAATTCAATTCCATTATCCTCAGAATAACACTTTATTTCCGGAGAGGTTACAGTTCCGAAGGTACTGGGTATAACATGGTCCTTCTTATCACCAAGGTCCCACGCTTCTGCGGTAACATCGTAACTACCAAACCGGTATTCGTTAGACAAAGTAGTTCTCCCTGGCGGAGTAATATCTCGACGTCAAAGACGTATGCCTCCAAATGACGTAATTAACGCTAACACGTTCTTATGGAGCTTCATTTCTCGTGTATTCCTCGGTAAGGCTCGATGTTGCCAAATGCAGCAAAACATTAAATTGTTAAATAAATTAATCGATTATAATGGATATATAAACGATACATGGTATCGCCAACTTTAATTATCCATATCTTTTAAAGTA
This sequence comes from Ladona fulva, assembly GCA_000376725.2. NCBI lineage: Eukaryota > Metazoa > Arthropoda > Insecta > Odonata > Libellulidae > Ladona > Ladona fulva. The sequence continues at coordinate 199,795 of KZ309806.1, forward strand.
AAATTTATAAAAATTATTTTCTCGCATTTCCCAGAGGAAATACTATTTTCCGAGTTTATCTTTACCACGCTGTTAGGTGCACTGCGTTCTTTCATTTGGTACAGAATTTATATGGAACAATGTTCAGGCATTACTTTCTGCGACAGTAAACTTTTATTTGCGTATTATTTTACTTTTACGGTTTTATGTAAACGATCATTTTATCAAAAATATTCGAACTGTGCACTCCAAAAAGCGCTAATTCTCGCACCTCCACAGGCGCTACGTATGAAATTTGAAGAAAAGTATAGAAATATTTTTGGTGAAAGAATTAGGACTATATCTTGATAACAAAGGCAATCGTGATATTTTCAATTTACGAGTTTGTTCCGCACAGGTTTCAAACAACAGTTTTTTAAGTTTTGAAATTTTTTCTGCTTACGTTAAAGAAACCCTTACTGGCCGTTTGCAATGCAGAAACTATTTTTTTGTGAGATATTAATTTTGCAAAATGTAGGAAACTTGCAGGAATTTTTGCGAAACACAGAAAACATCAATGCATTCATGGATGGATGTTGTGTGTTAAACAATTCCATATCAAATGATTGTTGTACGCACCTCTGTATCACTATTCTGGTACTTTAATAGTTTACTATTATCGGTACTAATAAATAGAATTTATACTTAATGCTTAAAAAACAACTAGGTGGTGATAGCGTCAAGTCATACCATCTTAAATAAAACACTTGGTAACTTCCACAGTATATATCTATATAACTGCGACTATATTAGTCGTTTCTAACTTATAAGTACCAAATTTCCTTCTATTTCTCTAATTTTCAGTTATAGTTTTACATCAATGATTACATTTAAACTACTCTAGCTTTATATGTAACTTTACTTATTACTGCTACGATGAAATCAAGATTGTTGAATAAAGCACATACCTTTCAGTCTATACGAAACAGTGGCTGTAGTTCCAAGTAAGTAATGCTTCTGCTTCGATAAGGCACAAGATAACTGGTATCGCCTAAGTTGAATTAAGTAGTCTTTCACCATTGAGAAAGCTCTTGGTCGTGCTATTTCACTATCACCTTCAGTGGGTCTCGATGTCATTCAATGGGCACTCAATATCAGAATAGCACGTTCATATTTCTTAGAACAGGCGGCCTTGAAAAGCGGTCACACCACAAAAATGAAGAACGAGGGATAGGCGAACCAACGAGCAACGATCGATTATACTTATTCTATCATTTTAACCTCTGCAGAATAAGTACGATTATAATAGTGAAAATTGATTGAGTAATATTTACTCTCTTGTTAGCTTTAACTGGTAGCTCTCCTTAGACCTACACATCCTCATGCAAACTGATAAGAAATAAAACAGACGTCTCGGTTAGGGTTCAACCGATCAGGCTTTCTCTGATTCACGCCACTTGACGTCCGAAGTCCTGCCGAAGGTATTTTGAGGAAATTAATACGTTCTTAGCGACAGAAGCGTATTCGGATTCGGTCGAATTTCGTCCTGACTTCTGGAAATCGTTTTATTGTTATGGCGTGGTAGCATTCCATTGAACTTTTCCTACCTATATGTGACTTGTCGGAAAGAACCGAATCAGTGAAATTACAGTCTCTGAACGTTTATGAAAATGTTAAATGGGTAAAATCACTGTTTTAAATCCTCATTAAGTTATCCTCTGTGCGATTGAGCTTAATTTTCGCTTCAGATATGCAACGCGTTCATTTGATTTAGTATTTCATTATTTTTATCTACTGCGAAGGGATAAGAAGATTACGAAATCTTCGCAAACGAAATGTTCTTCAGGGCGCGTCACAACATTACGTTGCTTTAATGACTGAGTCCGCTGTTTTAATTCGAGAGATAAAAACAATTAACGTCTTTGTTGAACTCAAAGATGGGCTTTATTTAGATTAAATGAATAGCATTCCTTATTGTCGAGAATCGTGACAACTGTAAATCTGACATCTTAATTTCAAAGACATCTGATAAAGTTGCTTCATTTCATGTCGCTATTTCATTTCATACGATGTACTACTTTTAGTATTGTTTTTTATATGATTTCACAAAGGACGAACGCGTGACAATGTAGGATATCCAGGACAACATTCCTTTAATATACCCCTGCATTACGATCCTATCTCTTTTCCTATAAAATATCTCAAAGTAGAAAATTATTCATGAAGTTTTGATGGAATCACTTTGCAAAAAATAGAACACTGGACTAATGACCACCGTTGCAAGGCTTACGAGGAAGATAGGTGTGCGAAAACTGAGGAGAAGAAGCAGGGCTGCTGGATAACATGGGAATTTTCGCATTCACCTTATCTGTGAGGGCCCACCACTCTCACTGTGTTTTCAATACCTCAGGCATTTCCTTGATATTTGAGCGTCCGTGCTATAAGAATTCGTCATTATGCCGTTGGAGCTAGAATCTAACCGTAGAAAGTATTAATTGCGATGAATTTTTTCAGCTATTGATAGGGTTCTTTTCTTCATTACCAACCGTCTTAAAGATAATCAAGAAACATTTTCAAAGAAATTCCTGATAATATAATGTGATGAGGAATTAGGAGATGATATTACTCATAATGAACGTATTCTGTAATATCCAGTGATGATTCTTGAAAACGCAGTCCAGAAAAGTTCCCCTTCATCCCACAAATGTTTAAATCTTCGGTACGGAAACGAATTTTGCAGTAGTCGTTAAGTAAATAAGTATCATTCTTACAGAAGTTATTTTCTTTTCTTGTTGTAGACGATTTTTCTTAAATTCAGATTCGCTGGTTCATTTACTAAACATAACTGATTTTATTTCCGTAAGCCCGATTAAGTTACTTTTGCTGTAAGCTGCTCGCGAGATAATCGGTGTATTTTTAAATATTAATACAAACATGAGAAGATGATAATATCATCTTCTCATGCAGAAATCGTTGCCTTAATTAGTAATTTTATCGAATAATATTATTAGAAATTGTTTTGAAGATTTTTCTTGTGTATGTTTAAGACAGTTATTAATGAAGTAAAGAACCCAGGCAATCGCTGAAAAAATTCATCGAAATTATTTAATTTCTACGCTCGGATTATAGTTCCATGGCCAGAATGACGACTCCCCAAAGCACGGACGCTTTAAAAACAAGGAAAAGCCTGAGGTATTGAAAAT
>KZ309806.1:232023-279700 GCA_000376725.2 Ladona fulva
GTAAATGGAAATATTAATGTAATCAATATGCTCTAGCTTTACTTGGTGGAACGCCATGATGAAATAAATATGAACGTACTTCGTAGTTTCCACAAGAAAGTGGAAACTACGAAGTACGTCCATATTTATTTTATCATGGAAATATTAAATTTAATTGTGCGTATAAATGTATTACCAAAGGTCTCTCCCACCAAAACATTTGTAATTAGTTCATTCTAACGCACAAGGTCGGAATGCCGGATTTCTTTCATGGTGCGATATTAGGAAAAGATGTATATCTTCTGGTAAAGGACGTATGCGCGAGTGTTTTTGGAGCATAATCAAGCACAGGAACCATAAAATTTCTCATTATAAAGAAAGGAAATGAACGAAAAGCAAACAAAAAATAATTCTTACTGTTTTTATTGACGAAATTGCCAATAATTAAGCTTTCTTATAGAAAACGGTAGCTTTAAATTCTTATTTATTTATTACTCATCGTCTTCAGGCTTAAGTCTTCCTGTTCTGCCTCTATCATAAAATGTATATTGTTATTTAATACCTTTGATTCATTTTGATTAAAACCTTAGTTATAGGATTTGGATTTTGTCTTTCATAGATTTTTTATTTAAGTATGTTAAGTGGTATTATATTTTTTATTCTATTAGTTGATGTATTGCAGGTATTTGGTTGATTTTTATTTTTCTTTCTTACATTATATACTCTGTGCTTTCGTAACTTTTTTTTAACCCCCTTGTACGTTTCATTGAATTAATTTTTATGTTAAATATTACATTACTAGTAAACGCCCCCGTCAAGCATGACGGAACTTAATTTAGTTTAAAAATATATCTATTATCGTATATATCTATAACTCCGAAGCCAGAAACAGCCCGTCGTATGATCATAATAACTCAATGTATTTATAATATTTATTCTACTGTTTTCAAGACATGGAAGCCTACTTTACGAAAATTTCTTATCTGTAAGAAATGTTCGAAAGTAAGAAATTTCTTATCTGTAAGAAATGTTCGTAAGTAAACATTTCTTATCTATAAGAAATGATCGTAAAGTAGGCTTTCTATAGAAAAATATAAGAACTGGTTATCCCTGTGTACTTATATGGGATAATTCATGAAATGAACATTCAACAATGGCCTTTGTCCTCAAAGGGATGGGTTGTTTATTTCTCAAATATTTTACGAATTTTCCGTGTAGTTTATCAACATTCTCAAAATTTCGGATCTGTAGAAATATTTCACGAATAAAATAAAGATCTATGATTCTTATTTAATTCGTGAAACATGAATCTATGATAGAATCGAATGAGGCAAGATATGCTACTCTCAGAAAATTTAACGTTATGAAAAGTTCTTGACGAATGTGTGAAAACCAAAGGTTATGGCTTTCACTCTTTCGATAAATTGAGGTCGCCTTAAAAATTAATTGAGCCGCATCTTAAAGAAGCACTGCGTGGCCGCCTAGGGACGCAGATCAGAGGGAGCGCTATCGTGGGTTTACCGCGACAGAAAGCAGGAGAAATACTGACTGCAGAAGTAATACTTTATAAATCTGGCAAAAATATGCATATTTTGAAAACATGTGTATAGTAACACCATCGAAAATCAAATAGGGATTTAAGTGAGTCATTTTAAGGATTTTGGAAGAGTAAAGTGACCGTAGATGGATGACGTCTGCGAGCGACACTGGTCCATTTTTTGGGTTGAGAGAGAAAAAGCATACTACTTCACTATTCCAAGTATGTACATACTTTATTTTCTTTTTACTTTACTTTAGAATGTGCAGGAAACCAACATTCGGAGTTCATTGGGGCAAGAAACATACGGGATTCTCATTAGTTCCAAAGCAAGTGACGCATAATATTGGAAACTTGTCACCGAGTGGTCGAAATCTTAAATATTACGGCGATACGGCAAAACCCTTCCCACATTCGTTTTCAAAGAATTATAAACAAAAGTTAAAAATTCGAACGTTTTATAATTATCTTATTATTACAGTGTTGTATGTGTTTCAACTGAGATGAGTGTGAATCCATTCATAATAAGCAATTTATCGCCCTTAGCCTGCAAAACGGACACGGAACTTTATGACTTTCTCCCTTTTGTCTACATCTATAGCAACCTTTTTTCACTTATGTATTCGCGTAATATTAAGTAATTAACATTTGATAAGCATTCAAAACAATTTTTGCTAATCAGAGTCCTCGGGATTATCAAGGACAGGAAAGGCGTCAATAAATACTTTTAGTTTATTCTAACGCAGTGTGGAAGGTAATATTATTTATATTTAATCATAAGTTTACAGAATAATTGCAAATAAGAATGATGCAAATTTGGGTGGGCGAATTCAGTGATAGTCACAGTCCTTTCTATGCATCAACGACCATCTTCCTTTCCACATCGCGCGTTTTTGTTTCTTTACCATTAGTCGACGGTAACCGTACTGCGTATAGGTTAACTGACGATTTTTACAGACATTCTGGTCACGCCCGTCAACTGCGATAATATCACGATCATCTTTTAACTCTGAGTCGATGACAGTAATGTTCCAAACGTTTTGGAGGACGTGTCTAGCGCACGACCGAATATACAGGACGTTGTCAATGTAGATGGGCTGTGGACCACGTGTTCCACGATCATGTTCGTCGGTGAGTTTATCGACCTTTTTGGTCTTTTCTCAAAGCCCTGAGGTCATATGCATTCTGCTCCAAGTATGCATGCCTATGATTGACCCAATTCCGTTGTAATAGGACGGGAATTCGTTATCCGATACGCGCCATGCATTTCCCATCGTTACATACTGTGCGTGGCATCTGTGTGTCATTATCTTATCTGCACTAATCAGCAGCCTCCTGTAGAAGGGAGGACAACTCTATTGGACAAGGCTCCACGCATCTGGGTTTTATAAAACTGTAATAGCACAAGTGTATTCAAGTTGGTTCCTACTGAATTATCTCGATAAATGGAATTTTTCTCTTTTTTCTTTTGGTGCGGGATGGAGAAAAATATATATTTCTTTAGCTTTTGCCTTAGTCTTGTTCATGCCTGGGATTATTGAGAGCTACATAGTTTTGAGTTATACTGAACAATGGCATTGGTTTTCTTCTTTCTTTTCCAATGAAATATTTAATTGATGCGGCTTAAGGGCTAAGTAGACTCCTTCAACTCACAGTATTCTGGTTATGAGAAGGAAGACACCTCACTCGTCACTACTTATAGTAATCCTCATTTCCTTTCCAAAGTTTTAGGAAACTGGCGTTGGAAAGATATTCAAGCCATATATATTCCACATACCGTGTTTACAAAGGTTATCTGAAAAATTCTCCAAATAGAAAGCGCTATAAATTCCCAATGAAACATTAAAGGTATTGGAAACCATCCAAAATTTGAAAAATGGTTTTATGATTTCTTTTGGGCTTTCAGATGTCTAGGCATAATTTGACGCTCATCTTCGCGCATATTCCTCATTGCATCTTAAGGGACCGCAATACATCTGAGGGCCTTAACCCGAGAAATGTCTGAATTTGTTTCCAATGAAACTTGCTATCCCCCATTACCCTACGAATGGTATTTCAGCATGACGAAATGCCACATCGGTTCCTCTAATAGTATTTTCCTGTCAATTTTTTTGAAAGAGGCTCCGTCGAGGATTTCAATTTTGTGAAAGACCAAAACACAAGTTGCTGAGAAATCTATAGTTTGTCATTAATAACATGCATTCATCTTTTCTAAGTTAAGGAGATTCTACGCTACGTATGTAAATAAATTTCACTGTTGGAAATAAAAGCTTATTTTATTGGTGAATTTATGGTTGGATGTGTAAATAACATAGAGTTGTATGTGTAACAGGTAGCATAGATAAATCAAAAGAAGGCAAGGACGTGCCATATGAATTCCCCACCCATCCTTCCAACTCTCTTATTCTACGAAAGAAGTGTGTGTTCGTCGTGGCTGATTGCATGGCGTTTCTCCGCGAAAATGGATAAGTAAGCTGGAACGTAACGCAAACTATACGGGGTAATTGGGACCGTCGGCAGATACATATGCTACTGAATCCTGTCTGCTTTCAGTCACCAGGAAAACAATCCGTTGAGAAATAATAGCATGACAAGGAATTGATTCATTGACTTGCAGCAAAGGTTTTCCATTATCCGTTTTTTTACCAAAAACCCCTGGTAAACCATTTTAACGAAACGTGCACATGGTTGTCGTCCCCGATGAATCGTTATTGATCATGAATGCAGCCATACCCTTTTCTTGTCGAGATAATACTTTTAAGGCCATATTAGGTCCTATAACTCTTTATTCCACCGGGAAAGATCACAAGGAAATATACCTCCTTATTTCTGACAGGAGAGATTTGGTCGGCCGATTTGAACGAAATATTTTTGACGAAATGCTATGAAACATAAGTGAAACAGAGCTCTACTAAACGAGCCTGCATACCAATGGGTATACAGTTTTGCTCTTCTTTACAGAAAATTATCTTGTGACGGCTGGCGGCTGTCAAAGGGTAACGGTGCCACTAAAAGGGCATGGGACCACCATGCGCGCTTGGATCACGGGATTCCCGAGATTGGGGTTTTCCGAAGAGTTTTCCGGATAGGTGCCGCTATAACGGAACTAAGGGCAAGAGCGGAGGAGCGGCGTCCCTCGACAGTCTCGGGGAGAATTTGCGGAGTGACGGATCGGCGTGCGAGGAATATAAGAGAGAAATAAATGAGTTTTGTGGAGTTTAGCTTCTTTGATTCAGCTCCCATGGCAAGAACCCATTCCTGCGAGCCCTCGACGCTCAAGCTCAGGTGGTGGCAGCATCCGCGCTAGCAACGGACAACGCGCAATCCGCGAGTGCCGCGACAATCTCATCTTCAGTACTTCTTAATCTAAGAGAGATCAAAAGTGGAATATGAGCACAGCAGCTGTCTTTCCTTAGATGCTGCATTAGGTTAAAAGTCTTATCCAGAATATTAAGAGCCAAAAGAAACCTTATCTGAAACTGCAATCGATGAAAATCCAATGAGTAAATTGAATACTTCAATTATGTATTCATGTGCGATGTTAACTGCTTTATGATACTAAAAGTGGAAATGCTAAGCAAATCTTATTTCAAGCATAAAGTAGTCTCAAATAGGAAGAAGATTACTTTGGCAATTAAATAGTTAAAGTATATGATAAGAGAAAAACGGTATATATAACTGCCATATGCAGTAAATTGTTTGTTTGGAGTATCAACATGGACTCAAACCCTTTTACTATGGATTAACTTCTATACCTTATGATGCAGATGGGGCACCTTTAACGATTTTTCTTGAAGTGATCCTCTAATATACACTCCTGATAGAACTTCTTAGAAAAACTAAGGATTGTTATCAGGATCCAAAATTAGGACAGGATGAAGGCAATATTTAGAAGTATAATGAACATGGCTGTGAAAAAATATTTCAGTGGATATATTCTGCTGTAGTACATACCAGATAGCAATGATTTTAAGAGTAATCTGCTCTCAACAACTGACAGAGCGTTTGGAATACCATGATTCATCTGTCATGAAATCATCCTAACATTTATTTGGCAGATAAATTGGCATCTTCTAGTGATAGAGAGAACTGATGACTATCATAGTCAATATCAATATGACCACTTGTTCTGCTGAAGATGGTAGTCAAAATACACACTGTATCTCATGACAAGTTCCCAACTAGTTTCTGAGAGCAGTCTACTCCTGGAATGACTACTTGTGACTATGGTTTTGGCAGTATATCAAGTATGCAGTTGTTGAGAAGAAAGCCTCTATTGTGATAAATTAAAAGTAGTACCTCCATAATGGATTATTTTTCCCATTGGATTGTATTTCCAATTCCTACCCTAGCTCTAGCAATTGTTCAATTTAAGGAATTTATTTTAAAATGCGTTAAAATATCAATTAGAGAGGAACAGGCTTTTAGTAGGAAAGAATTTGGTTTTCTAATTAGAATTTAATCTGAAAGTGACAAAATGAATATCTTTCTGATGTGTAATGGTACCTCATCATTATGTTATGCCCTATATTATCCAATAATTGAACATGGCGCAACCTCAACATGTGTAAATTTTAAAATCACATGCATTGCATTAATTTTGATCTCAAGCTTTATTTCACATATACCTCGCAAATGAAACTGAGTCTGGGAAATACTGCTGATTGCTAGTTCGGATGCACCAATGCAGCAACTCCATTCCTCGCCTTCCTCGTAATACTACAAATGAAGCACTTTTAAAATGTTCCATAAATAGGTGTCACTTACCAATTTCGTCTGTTTTGCCTAGTTTTTTTTAAATATTTGTTGAGATTTTTGCTTTTACCAGGAGCTTCTAAGGAGGATCAATGTTATAGTCACTTGAATCCCGGCAACACTAATCAATATCGATCAAGGGAATAGAATCAAAGGGCTCAGCAGAAAGGTAGATAAAATAATTTTTCGCATTCAACGATGGTTATTTTTAGTGCCAATACGAATGAACCATTTCCTCTAGTTTATGATCGAATGGTCTCCCTTTGTTACTTTGGCGTAATACCGCAAATTTGATGCTGCATCTATCAATTTATTGAATAATGGGAACCTATGGTGCCAATAGATGAATTTTCGCATTTGGTATTTCAGGGAGGCTATGAATGATTTCTACATTGCCTTATTGTATGATATTGTTGATGCAGCACTTAAAACGTGCCACTGTTTCAACTATCCGCTTTTAACGTAACCTGAATGTCAATAAATACGTTCTATGGATTCGTTTTCTCACATCCGATCATTACGATCAGGCGAAACTGAATGTTTTTCCATAAAAGTTGAAGGAAACTTTGATTAATTCCTTCGCACGTTTGTGCAACCGACTTTTTTATCTTAGCCCTTTCAAGAATACGTTTTACGCGTAAAAAACGCTATATTTATTTTACTATTGTATCTCCAAGTTCTATTTTATTAAGATGATTTACGACATTTGCACTCTTTGTTAACCTGGTGATAAAGTCTTAGATTTTTACGGATGTAAAACGCGTAACTTTATGATATGCACGAAGGCAGTTGTGCGAAATTATCTGATGATGAAAATTATCATCTCTGCTTTTTATTTCCTTTGTCGACTGTTTGATTTTTTGAGATGCTTAGAGTTTTACTTAAGTAAGAATTCAGATGAATTCAATCAGTTTAGTCCGAAGAAATGCGCATAGTATCTAAAGATTATCACTTAGGTATCGAATTATATCAGATAAACCGGGTCTTTGAACTGTCAAGTGGATATAATTGGAATATCATTGAGATGATTTAATTAGCTATGGGTTAAACAGGATTCGTAAGTATATTTTTGTCATTGACCTCAAAGTTATATTCATTCAAAAATACGACTGAATAGCTTAGTTAATGATCTTTTTTTAAAAATAATAGGGTTATAAATTTGATAATAAGTGTTAAACAAAAATCATGATCATTCAAACATAAGTATTCAGCTCTATTTCTTCCAAAATAATTGATGAATTTTCAAGACGATTACGAATTCTCCAGGGAGATATTTAAAAATTTAGTGGTTCTTTTTAAACACAAAAGGTATTAGGAAATTTTGTGTTTCATCCTCGGAAAAAGAATTGTGATACCAATTAAGTACTTAGACAAATATTTCATGCTTTGGCAGGGCCTTTCAAATACATAGTTACAATCCATCATTCTCTTAATTAAATATAGCTTGCTACTGTTATTATTCTTCGTGGAATTCTGAATTAAGTGAAAGGCGGAGATCTAAATAAATTCGAGTCGCTTTTGGAGAGCACGTAGAATTTCAATTTCGCCGGGAATGCTGAAATGTCAGTTTTGTCCATGAAAATTCGCGTTTGCGGAAAAGGGAACTTTGCGAGGCAAACACGTTTTATTAAAGCAGTCCATCGGTCGCGAGAGGGACGTGAAAGAGAGTCCCTTTTGTCTTTTCATTGCTTTGCAGAATGATGTTTACCGAGAGATTTTGTTAATACGCTCGATTCTTCTACAGGTCTAGTCAGTAGTCTTACTTTCATGACTATATTCCTTAATGTCAATTGTAATTACTACTGAAAGGATTGTATAAGCAGTCAATGCCAGTATGTCTCGTCTTTAAGTTGGAGTATTATTAAAAGTGCTTCGACAGCTTAGGTCATTTCGCACATAGGCCCCCACCGGGAATCGAACCCGGGACCGCTTTCACCCAAGTCGAACGCGCTGCCCACTTGTCTATCCGGGTGGCCTTTGAGTTGGATAAAATGTCACAAGTGCGGATATTGCTTTCTTATTAGGTCCGGCATATTCATGAAAATAAAGTCTAGTGCTGCATGAACTTTAAAAAATTCCGTTGTAATGGCAAAATTGTCGCTGCTTCGAATATCTATATAATTACGTATAATATATATTTAATAAATATAATATCAGTATAATACCTATAATATCTATATAGTTTTATGGAAAAAGAGAACTATTACCCTATTTAATCAATTATATGCCGACTGCATGGTCCATTCAAGGAAAATATATTTTTTAAACTTATACGGCGAAAACGTCAATGCAACTTTGAAGCGCCTCGTATCATTTTTCAATTCATTTCGTCTTCCGATTGAAACAGACTTGATAATTTAAGGCTTCTTTCATTTTTTCAATGAATGAATACATAAAATATTTACGTGTTGGTGCTTGAAACGTGTGTATCTCGTATTATAGTTAGGAAATCCCAAACACTGAGTTTCTCCAGATATCCTAGACAATTTTTAAATTTCAACATTTCAATACAGGCTTTTCGTAATAATATACGCAATAAAATGAAAAACAAATATATCGTTCTTATTATAGAGTTCTCTTCTTAGTGAAATTATTTTTCTTAACATTGCCATTGATGTATGTGGATTTAAATTGCTTCGTGTCTTAGTAATAAAGGTGGAAGGAACTAATGATACTCTTTCGCTAACTTCTGAATTCGATTTCATAGGTAGGAACGCCTGAAAGAATTTGTCATGCTGACGCATTCTTTTTCGATGACAGGTTTCAAACACTGTCAGCTCATTTTCTAAGGTTGAACTGCTTCAGGCAATACTTGCTATAGCCACTGGAGATTTAATCTTTTCCTCATCGTTGACATGAGCGGTCTTTTTCTGGTAGCTCTTCTCCTCATCAAACAGCCTCTCATGTTCTTGTTTTCCATGACATCAAATTGTATTTTTTGAGGAGTATCTAAAGTTAATAAATAGGAGGGACCATACTTAATGAGGAACACTTGTATTACAAGTTTCCACAAAACCTCCACGACCGGCATCTATGGCGAAACCGGTCGTCGAGATTTTTTTTGTGGAAACATGTACAAGTATTGTATATTAAACACGGAGCTCAACCGGTTCCACCAAGTGACTCGATCGACACCATGTCGATTATATTTTAGAGGGAGTTGGGGTAGTTACCAATCTGCATTTTGTCTTCGTTTCGTCTTTGATTGAGACTTTTTGAATCTGATGCATTCCTTTAAAAATGTGAAATCTTGTATACTATGGCAAGAATCTAAATCGGTAAGAAGATTTCTACTCACAATTGTTAGAAATAGGCTGCATAAAATTGCAGTTTAATGGTGTGGAGTGTCAGCCGTCCAAAGGTTCTAATGTACTTAATGATAAGATTAGGTAAAATCTGTTTTCCATTTCCACCTCGATGCTTCTTTTTTGAAAAGAAGTAGTTACTTAAGTCAACGAATAGTAAACAAAAGAAAGACTCAGAGGAAAACGAGGAGAAAAGAGAATGGGGTGAATGCGTGCTGATTGTGAGCCTCTGTCTGATTGTGGGTAGTGCGTTCGCCTTTGGTGGAAATGGTCCCGCAATCGATTCTCGGTTGGGGCCCTTATGTGCAAAACAACCTCATGTGTCGAAGCAGATTTATTAGTATTTACCGAAAGTATTAAACCATACGAAATATGTTTATCGTCCTCACTCCGCGTGTGATGACATTTTTCTTTGGAAAATATGTAAGTCGATGCAAGACACCATGAAATACCACGTTAGTCGGAGAATTATGCTAAATGTTTCCTTTACACTCGATTACTCGGAATGCTCGGTTTTTGAACCCGAACCCCATAATTATAATGCACCTACGGACATAGAATCGATCGCTACTCTTTTAATAGAGATTCAAGACTAGAAGCACTTTCTGAGAGGATGGTCTTAATTAGAGGACTGTTTAATATCGAGGAAAGTGCGAGAAAGGAATGGTCATTGTCACCGACACATTTTAACTTGTGAATTGAACAAATAAACATGCCACTATATAGCTCTGAAAGGGAATACCTTAAAATTATTACCTGAGCATTACAGAACTTTTAGTTGCTCAAGTATTGCTTGTACCGAACGAGAACGAGCAACAAAAATCTTCTTGATGAAATAACATAAATGTATGAATGCAAGATATCTTCAGAAAAATTCAAAGTTATGACTCTCTTCGATAAAGTGGCAATTAAAATCCTAGAACAGTTCTTGCAATTCAATTGTCTGGGATACGATATCACATAAAATATGGCAATGATTATGTACAGAAAATAGTTTGATACTTCAATAGTTTGATTTTAGGATGAGTAAGTGAAAGAAACTTAAATTTTACTTTTCTTAAGAGTCTCTTAAGGTCTCCGTATACACTATCTTTATCTGCTACTGATAAGAAACCAACTCTGGCTGTGCAAACAGAGAAACTTAGGGACGATAATGTTGCGACGGCACGAGCTCTGATCTTCCTTTTGGTATTTTTCTTTAGCTGAGAATAGACTAAATGAAAGAAATTGGAAGGCTCCTCATGTTGTAGTAACAATTTATTTGATGCGGTAAAAATTATTCCGTACGGAAGGAAAGTTTCCGTACCCAATATTTCTTCATAATGTTCCAGAATAAATGAGGAATTTATATTCGAATTGCCTTTGAAATTGGGTGAAGATATGGTTTTGTTGAGGATCATAGACCATGGTCTGGTAACCATCGGTCTGTCTGTGAAGTATTCGGCCCGAAGGCCGGTCGGGACCTTATCTCATCAGCTACGAACAACTAGGAGAGGGAAATAATGTTCACTAAGCAATATGAGGAGTGAGGTAGTTTGTCCTTGCTTTCCTCACTGAGCCAGAATGCTATAAGCAGAACTAGCCCACGTTAGTGAAGCACAATGACTACGAGAAACACTTTTCGTAGTACTGCATAAGGAAAATCCTTAATTAATCCCATCATTCAGCATCACTCATACCTCAGTAGCTTTCGCATCATCACAGCCATGAATAAGACTGAGAATAAGGTAAACGGAAGTAACATTTTTCTTCATCCCGTACCAAAACACAAATGATAAATGTTTCATTCGTCAAGATACGGCAGTAGGACCTAACCATTGGTGTATTTGAATATTTTTGCTCTAAAATGTTGACGCATTTAATAATGATTAATCTTGAAGAACAGAAAAGAAGCACCGAATGCTGTGCTATCAAGAAATAAGCCTTAATAATTAAGAAACACTTTCCATACTCGGAGTTTTGCCCCTATAAACTGCCGTCGCTGATAAAATCTTAGTGAGTTTGCAAGGCATATATGTATGTACGTTCTATGAAGAAAAGAACGTTAAGGAACCCTAGGTAGCCGATTGGATGGTCCGGGTTTCGATTTCCGGTGGAGGCCGACAATTTTTGGTGTTCATCAAATATGATGTGTCTAACTGAATTGAGAAGTAGTGGAATCAACAAAAACCAATACGGCTGTATTGAAACCGATGCGAGTCATCCATTGTAAATTCCAGTCCATGCACCTGCGAAGGATACACCACTTTTATTAGGAGTTTAAAATTGAAACGGCTTATTATAAAAATAATATGCGGAGAAATATGAAACGAAGAGGATAATATTTCTTTATGAAACTATTTAACTCATTTTCAAAGGTGGTGAGATAAATAGAGACTAGAGCCTAACGTTAGTAAAAGCCCCGTAGTTATTTTATACGGAAGGATACCATTCTGTCAGAAGCACACGTAAGAACGTAGTGGGCTGATAATAAATGTAAATGAGTTGAATACATTGGAATCAGTCTTACAAACAACTTAAACTGGAGCACACATAGAAATAGTATGAGGGGAAGCAGTTGCAGTGCAGTTGCCTATCCTCACAAGAAAAAGGTGACTTGGCAGGTGCACCTAGGAAAAATCCCAAAGAAACATGAAAAAAGTCTGACAGGACCAGGATTCGAATTGGTGTCTCCAAGTTTCCAGTTGGTTGCTCTACTTTGTATGGTCAACGTGGTCGTGAACGTCAGACGAACTCCCGCGGCCATGCCTCTCTCCCAAACGGCGCGGAGTAATGTTTCGGCGGAATAGCTCAATGGATATTAGTATGTAGTACTAGTGTAATAGCTTAATACAAAATATTAGCAAGTATGAGGATTGGACAGCTGCAGTACTCTTCGATGCGCGATTCTTACGCGCATGCGCACACCTCCAACAAAGCACTTACGAATAATAGACACAATCACTAGCTAGGTTACTATTTAAACTGTGGTTATTAACAAACCTGTCTAGACTACCTTGTTAATTTTTGAAGGAAGGTATGAATGTTGAACGGTAAAAACGGATACTTTGTGGCAAAAGGCGTACTTCCATAAATGGTCTTTCAGGGTGAGCGTTTAAAATATTGCTGTAGCAATGTCCTAATCAAAATCTCTTTCTTACAAAAGCATCCATCAGAAATAGAAATATCAATAAAAAACTTTTGGTTTAATTTCGGCATTCCAATCCCTGTTGGCATTCCTTCCTGCACGCATTCGTTTAATTTTGGTTGGTTTTATTTACTCTTCGTTGGAATTTGAAAAATATTGCTCAGTAAAAACGTATACAAAATACATTTCAAGGTTTACTTACCTAATTTAAATTAAAAGTCCATTCAAGTTTTCTCGAGAAGATCTCTTTTAGAAATGGAAAACCTATGGTCATCGAGCGGCTCCGCAATACACTTCTCGCAGTGGAAACGCACTTTCCTCTGCTCTCCAAACGACCCCCCACGTATAAGTATGTGAAGAGCGAGAGGTTTAACTCGATAACAAAGATGGCAGCGATCATACGCAAGATTTTAGAGGAAGGAAAATTTTACGACATATTTGCGCTCTTCCTGTAAATGTGGATTATATTGGTGTTTAAACCCCCTGCCACACGCCGAAAGGCTACTTGCAAGATATTTATGTAGATTTATATCGCAAGGTATTGCTGCTTGCAAAAGGTATTTATGTAGATGTAGATTATGTATTTCGAATCCAAGGGAGCTCATTAAGAAGATTAGCATGATCACGAAATTTTATTCCAATAGTGGATGTGCTGACTTCGTCACTAAGTAGAGACATTTGCAAACAACATTTTCTGGAGGCGATAAATAACTTTATTGAATAACCATTTACACCTTTCTCGAAGTATGGATTTGAATGGTGTTGCCTACTGAACATTGGAAAATGGAAAAGTAGCGTATTATCCATAGTTTAAAGGATTATTGAACTGCATTCCTTAAAAACATTGCGATTTATAGTTCTTGAGCGGTATGCAAGTATAAACTAAAAAGTACGAGTATATTTATTAAGATAAGATTTATTACTTAGAGCCCTCCTAAGGAAATCTGACAGATATTCCACGTAATATATTTCGTATAGTAAAATGATTAAGAATCAAGGACCTCAATCATCTTTTTATTTACACATAAAGTTGCGAGGCGTATAGCAAAGAGTCAATAACAGCGTTAATTATCCGCATAAATTTAGGAGTCACGTGACTTTAATTATCGTCACGGCCAAAATTTTTTACTACCGGCGTACCCTCCGCGTCCTCCCGCAAGAAATTGCGGTCAAATGACATAATTATAAAACGTGGACTGTAATGCCTGTTTTTTATCGCCTTTCCTCGAAGCGGCGTGCCACAATGGAGGAACTTATCTCGAGCGAAGTGTGCGAAATTCCAAGAGTCGTTATTTATCGAAAGGTGTCGCATCTTTTTGCGATTAAAGAAAATGTCATTTTCGGCCAGTAAATATAAACAGAAGTCCGAGAGTTTTCAATGGTTTATTTGATAACCGACATTGGAACGCTATTTGCGTTATCTTTTTTATTGTCGTCTCGAGCGGACAACTGGTAGGAGTAAATATGTAGGGCATTACCCACATACAGTTCAATTCCTTTAAAAAGTTCCACATAAATCTCTCGTTCATTTGGAAGACAGTTCACCGGGCAATTCTTGGTGTCCTTCTCGCCTCTATGTTATTCTTGTACTCCAGAGTTACTTAAAAGTGCTATTTTGCTCCCCTAAGGCAAGAGGTTCTTGTATAGAGATATTTCCATGCTGCCTGCACGCATACAGGCATTATGCATGGATGAATCTCGGAGGTTGGGAAACTCTTCTTCCAGTATCGAAATTATGCGTTAGAAAAAGAATTAAAATACTAAACAAACATTTGGAGACAATTTTCCAATTGTTACTCACTTTTCGTCTTAGCTAGGGCTAAGGAAAAAATCATTCATTGTCAGAGAAGAATAAAACCAACTTTTACACGTTATTGGTATTTATACGAGTTAAAGAGGAGTTGCTTTAATTTCTCTCTCTTCATTGAGAACTGCGACAAAGTTGAGGCCGAAAAAGCGGTTTGTCATTCCAATACTTGAGACGGTGAGACCTCATTGAATGATGGCGCACACACTTTAGAATATCTCATGAAAATACCTTCGCTGTTCCTATACAATTATTACCATGCATGTCTTAAGCACTCCCATTTTGAGAAATATTTACTGCAAATAAAGCTGACTTACTTATTTAAATATAACATTAAGATATTTGAGTAAGATATTTATTCCACACCAACCCTTATCGTAAATTATTAAAGTTCGCCGTCCTTTATTGAAATATGGAGCAGTTACATGAAGATACCGGAATACATGGTTATCATTACTTTATCTGTTGCCACCATTTCACCTATTCTCTATTTGACTTTAGAATGTAGAATATAAACACTCGGGTTAGTTTGGCACGCATAGCACTTTCCGTATAGGAACAAACCCATCCATTTCCTCTGCTGTATGATTGATAATCATCCGTTAATAATGTACTTAGCATCTGTCACATGGGTATGGGGCCGATCGACCGTCACAGATTTCAATCAAATTCTGTGTGAACATTAACTCATATTCTCAATGAATATTTGGCCAAGTTTTACATCCATAGGAGCAACACTTGCTGAGATATACCTAGTCATTTGTTTGACCTCCTACCACAGCACTCTACAGGGTTTTAGACAGCTACTCTACATTGAGTTTTTATCAATTTTGAGACTCGTTATCTCGCGAAATATTCTTTCGAGGAAAACAAAACTTGGTAATTTTGCAGAACGTTTTTTTGCTTTATTACAAAAAATAATAGGAAAACTTGCATGATTGAATACCATGCAGAGGATTTGAAGCAAAATCGACCCAATAATTGTGGCGCGAAAAATAATTTGTCATTTTATATCTTTGGATAAAAAGAGATATAAAATGCTTAACCTTAATAATTTGTCATTTTATATCTCTGGAAATAAACATGAGATAAACGCAAAACGTTGTACCGTATAACTACGTAGCACATAGTGAAAGATTAAAAAGTTTAATTTTCCTAATGCATTCCATTAGTTTAAAAATTGAGTGTAAATGTTACGAATTTCTTTACGACGCCAAAAATAGGGTATGTATAGCTCACGTTTACTAAAAAAGACCCTCTCTAAACTATTTCAAATTATATTTATAAGAAAGAGCATTCTTTTATGACTAAAAATATAGATCTGGTTTTTCATTGAGAGCATATAGTGGAGCAAATAATATCCATTGTTCCATTCATATTTTGTTGTAATTTTCTTTAACACATCGGTGATGTCCGCAATCTTGACATGATTGATTTCTCGTCGCGGTGAAGCCCGAGAATATGTTGAGATTATATTGTACCTTTGCTAAGTAGAAGTTGCAATGACATACATCTACATAAAGCAGCGTAGAAACAAACATCATTAAATAATTCTTTGTCGTGTGTAGATGTTATTTCAACCCTCAAATAGTACGACGAGACAAGTACATGTGCTATAGTTATCTCCGAGCGTTGCGGCCCCATTTTTCGACTACTTGATCTGCCCTCGTACATGATTTAAACTTTGGCCATGTTGGCAAATTTGGGTTTGAAAGTAGATTAGAGAACATGGAGGGAAAAGAGATTTGTTTTAAAGGAGTGAAAGAGACTTGAGGTGCCACAGCGTGGAATCTGTCTGGGAAAAGCACCCCCTGTAAGATGACTCCCATGGCTCGAGGGGAGTCATAGGTACCTTAGATAAGGATGACTCCCTTCTTGTAGGTATGACTCCCCTCTGGAAACTCATATGTTTCGCTGCCTCGATGCACTCCTGTTCCATTTACCAAAATTTCACAAAATAACTTTATGAAGCAATTCTTACGATATGTAAATGGTAGAAGACAATGATGTAAGCAATTTATTTACAAGCTGCTGGGGTAAAATATACGTTACGTTACGTTGAGATTGAATACGTTTCTGTGTCAATGAATCTTTGCCGTTCACTCTGAGGCACAAGATATGTGATATGAATTGGTTTTTGAATGTTTTTATTAAATTTATATGTTTGAATTTACACAGAAAAAAAGTTCAGTATTTTCTCGAAAACGTTTCCACTGAAAGTTTTTTTCTTATGCAAGTACAATGAAACTTGGCAATAGCGGAATGGCTTATGACGGAGGGAAGCCTTTTCGACAGGTTTCCGTAATACAGAGGTTGGAAGTACTAGATAA
Source organism: Ladona fulva (assembly GCA_000376725.2). Taxonomy (NCBI): domain Eukaryota; kingdom Metazoa; phylum Arthropoda; class Insecta; order Odonata; family Libellulidae; genus Ladona; species Ladona fulva. The sequence continues at coordinate 248,864 of KZ309806.1, forward strand.
AGAAAAATTAAGCAAATAAAGAAAAATACCTTTGTAGTGTTTTTGACACATTATTAACACAGCATCAACACTATATTAAACTTTTATAAGTAAGAATTATCAATAAGTATAATAATAAATGTAGATAATAATCACTGATTACAGACTGCTTTATTTTCAGATTGCTTCAAATTCATTCCTGCATTATTCGTGCTGTATTCCAAGGTTCTCTGTTCACGGTATTCCCTTTTCTTTTCCTTCTCGAATTTTTTAAGACATTCCTCTCCAGAGTTTTTAACATCAACGTCCACAGGAAGAAATAAATTATTTGTTTCTCAAATTAGAGAAACAAAAACACGGGTGTAAACAGATTCGTTTAGAATTCCCAAGTAACCTTTGAAAATAATGTTTTCATTTTCATAGCCGATTTCCGACGACTCTCAGCAGTTTGGGGATTCAAATGTACCTAGGTACAGATAACTTCTCTCGAGGAAGGAAGACATCTGTAACGTTCACACCCCTCAATTCTTTCACAATCCTCGTTTTCCTCTCAAATCCCTACGTGTTCCTTCCCCTGTTATTTCTCTACCTTTGCTCAAGTTGGAAGTTCTTTCTCACTTGGTTATGTGATTTTTCCATTTATGATACATCATATCGGCCGTTAAACCACGGAGGTATCTGCGGTGGCCTCATATCGGCCGTGCTAAGGCCGTTAGAGGAGAGAATTGCGACTCTATTATTATGCATTTGCTATTAAACGCCCCCGTCAACCATGATGGAACTTAATTTAGTTAAAACAAATATACCTATTATCGTATGTATCTGGTCCTCCGAAGCAAGAAACAGCTCTTCGTAAGATCATAAAAGTTCAATTTATTTCTTACCAATATTTTTAACATTTATTTTACTGTTTTCAAGTCACGAAAGCCTACTTTACGTACCTTTCTTATAGAAAAATATGAGAACTGGTTATCCCCGTGTACTTATATGGAATAATTCATGAAATCAGCATTCAACAATGGCCTTAGTCGTCAAAGGGATGGGTTGTTTATTTCTAAAAAAATTACGAATTTTCCGTGTATTTTATCAAAGTTCTCGCAATTTCGAATTCATATGAATGATTCACGACTAAAATAAGATTCTATGATCATTTTCCTTTCTTGCGACATATGTCTCAATTTCGGAAGACCATTGTTTCTAATTCAATTTTATAAAAGAACAAACTTTTGCAAGTCAATAAAACGTACTTTACGTTCATAATAAATAGGGGGACGGACAGGCTGACAAACGGACAGACGGACAGACATTTTCTTTATATATATATATAATAACAACTGTATGGAAACTTCTCATTCTTATTCATTTTTAATTTCCTACTTCTATTTGTTATCTAAATTGTAATATGTTTTAAAACTTTTTTTTAACAAAGAAATGAAAGGGACATATGTCACCGGATAGTTTGGCATTGGTGAAAGCGGTCCCTAGTTTGTTTCCCAGTGGGGTCTATGATGTTCACCAAGCATCGAGGAAAAATCGGGAAGTTACCTGTACCAATAGATACGAGATCGTACAGGGACCAAAAGGTCTAGAAACACCAATTATGCGGCAAGGAAGACTAGGTTCACCCCACAGTAAATACGCCCGCTATGTCATATTTGGGATGCCGCGCCTGGTTTTTACTTTATTACTTTATGAAAAAAGAATTATTTTTAGAAAAAAATTCCATTGATCAAATTGCTGAGAAGAAAACGTAAGTACATTTATCTTGCACTGCTATGTACCTTTCTATATAAGCGTCCAAAAAGTTTTCTTCGTCTCCAGTGCTCTTACATTTCATCCAATCCAGCGAACTACTTCGGCTCTTTGGAATCTCATATTCAATTAGATTTCTCTCTATACTTCTCGGATCTCTTATGTAAAACTAATTCATTTCCATCTTCATCATTCCGATTACATATTTGCTCTCTGTTACAATCTATAACCCCTGTTCTTGCGGAAGTCTCCATTTCGGTCAATGTATTCCAATGAAAATTAGCTTTATTTAAGCATCGAATATCAAAGGGTTTACTAAACAACTTTTGGGATTTCCTCTTCCAAATACGGTTGCGAGGAATTCGTCGGCAGGAAGCGAGTCGCCTAATAAAAACGTAGAAGTGGCCGCACGCGGCCACGTGCGCGGTCGTGATTTTAGACACCCACGGTTGTCATAAATGCGAAAAGGGGATTGAGGGGCATCCATGCACGCCCCACAGCTGCAACTGGTGTAGCCCCAGGGCGGTGGGGAATCGGGGGCGAGGTCTCGTCAAGTGCGGCGGTGCCCTGTTTGCGAAGAAGACGCGTAGGAGAGCCACTCGACACGAGAGCGCTCGAGAGGAGAGCGAGCGATATCGGAGCGCCGTCTTCGGTTATTATCGCCTCGGAATTCGTTGAGAGCACCGCTGAGACTCACCTTCGCATCGATTGAGTGTCGCGAATGTTCATTACACAACTCGGAGATGTTTCTTTAGGACGAGTTGCTCTGACAGACGCACGTCACTTAATTAAGTGGAAGTACTCCCACCAATGCTCATCCATTGAAGGCGATCCTGTCAGAATGTTATTTCTTTAGGCTCGATTCATTACAATTTCTTGTTTTATTTTCCTCCCATTAGACTCTATAACATCGGCTGATTCTTAGTTGTATTTAACTCCTCCTTTATTCCCTTTCTTTTTGGTAGTAATCCCGCTGATTAGGCTGCGTTCCTGATGCGGTTTAAACGACCGGTTTGTGTTCTCGAAGCCATCTTCGCGTGAAGAATCTTAAAAGATTTATACTCATTATCACTAGTTATTTTGATGTGAGCTTTAGAAGAGGATAGTAAAAATAGGAATTAGTTCATGAGGCTGTATGACAAATTAGATGATATGCTATGGAAAATTTGATAGTTTGAGAATTAGCAATGAAATGAAGGGCAAGCACTTCCAAATTCATTATCATCTTCTGTGAAGTCTCGTTTTCCCGTATTCCTCTAGGATAGAAATGAAATGAGCACTGTTATTTCAAATTCCCATTATTTATCACATGCTTTTATAACAGACGCCTTGTATTTACTCATCTTGTATTTCTGTTAGCCTAACGAGAAATCGAGTGGCTGTGAGAGAATTGTAATAAATATAATGCCCATTATCTCCAAATTAGGTGCATAGAGGGGGCCAAACATATCGATTCTGTTCTCCTGAGAAAGAAAATTTTTAATCAATACGCAAATTTGAAACAGATTTCACTCGCTTGGTTCTCAAACATAAACCGAGGGTGTTTGCTTCAACTTCACATTTCCTTCAGAATTTAACACAGGAAGGTGAGGCTAAAATCTCGGTAAGACTAACAATTAAGTATACTAAAATTAATGTTGGTATGTTTTTTCGAATTAATGAGACGATTGGTACAACGTCATTTTTCAACAGGAACCAGCCTTCATAAGTTTTCTCTTGTTTTTTTCCCTCTCGACCCCTTTCGCAGCAGCGAAGGCGTCCCTTCGAAAAGTGGAGGGTTCCAGGTTCCGCCGTCAGGGGGCGACTTCGGTCGCGGCGGCTGCGCCCCGGCCGGCGTCGGTGGGATGGGCCGCACGGGTGGGGTTGCCGAGGGCAGGAGCGGTAGTGTGCGGTGAGCTATCGCTGCGGATTCAATCGACCTACGTTTTCTCCGCCACGATCTCCGTCGAACCGATTTCTCGCGATTTTTTTGAGTGTGTATTTCTTAGTGGACCATTCGACCTCCGCTACCAATAGTTGCGTCCCTTTTTCTGTGTTATTGTTTTTGCCGAATCGTCACGCACAGTGTGTTTGTTCGAGTGGCAGCATTTGTAAAGTGTCGGAGGGAATAAAAAGGGTGAAAAAAGAAACGGGGTTCTTCGGACCCGCAATTATTTTCTGCTGAGGGACGGGTTGTTTTCCCCGCTCGCGCCTCTCCTTCCCCCTCGAGTGTGTTTCGGTGGTGAGGGCATTTTCCTGAAGGTACTTCTCTGCTAGTTTTGGTTGTTACGGAAAAAAATTTGCAGCTGTAGAGAGGGGAAGGCTAAAGGTCGCCTCTTCGTGCGTAGGAAGTACTTTAAGAAACTCTTTTCGCTTTCTGTGTATCCAGTGAAGGAAAAATGGGCAAGAAGAATTCTAAGCTAAAACAAGACACGATCGACAAGTTGACCAAGGAGACATACTGTGAGTAGAACGTTTTTATGGAGACATAATCTAACGCACATTTTTGGCTTTGGCTGTTTACCCCTTTCCCGTAATTGTTTCCCTACGTTTGCATTCGCTGCGACAAAAAATGTCACCTATTACATCGCCAATATTAAGGATCCTGTAAAGGTTTGTGCTTTTAACGGCAACACAATTGCAGGATACTTAATCGTTAAAATAAAATGTCTTCAAATAAACGCGCATTTCTGTCGATCGAACTACAAGTTGAGATTAGGAGATAGACCTCAACGCAAATTGATCACTCTAGAAATAGCAGAGGGCGTTTGAATCGGATCTTCAACAGAGAAAATAATTGAACGTGGAGTGACGGTCATATGACAAACGTTACATAAGCTTCGATCGTGCCATGTAACTCAAGTTTTCCCATCAAAATTTCAATTCCTCTTTTGAGTGGGCGTGTACCGCCGGAAGAGTTGCGGCATTTTACGCGCGTTAAGCTCGTTTGGAGATGTTGGGATTATTAATAGCTTCGTTTTGGTCATTAATACACGTCGCCAAAGGTTCTCCGGTATTGCCTTTTCGGCTGAGGCATTAGTACGTTGCATTCCCACGCTAAATCGGGGTTTAGCAAATTGCCGCAGTGGTCCGTTGAGATAGACTTAAACGTATCGCCTTCGAACGAAGATCGCTGTCAAATCAAGGAATTTTGTTTTCAATACTATATTTACTCTTACAATGGTACTGAGTCATCCTGATAAATAGGTGGAGATGTACTGTACAATACAAAAATACTTTTGAACATCTAAGTATACTTGGTTTTCGCCTTAAGACAGGAGGGACAACTCTTGATAAAATCCCCGCAATCGCTTTTCCAAGTACATGCATATAAATGATACAAAAACATGAAACTTAAATCATTGCATATATAAATTACATTTCAGGAATAATTATTTGAGAAATAGGCCGCATCGTCAATAAGGTAGCGGGATATATTCATATAGCACGTCAGTTGATTAGATGCTCGTTCTAGATTTGATTAATCTTGGTTTTGAAATAACAATACCGATGAGGGAAAGGCCGAGAGACATCCAAGGGTGCACTGCTCAAATCATCAACGAGTATATTTGAAGAGGAATATTCCGATCTAGTTATTTTGCCAAGTTTTGCTTAAGATTGCGGATACGCTTTTCATTCTTTCGGTCGCTTTTTCAAAATGTCCGAGAGCGCAAAAGTATTCGGTGGAACATTCTTTGAGGAGCATATTGAGTGCCTTCTTTAATTGAAAGCGCCAAGGAATCGGCCAAACGCCCTTCGGCTGAGGACACGCTCAGCAGTGGGACATTCAAGGCTAAGCTACGATACGCGAGATATCTGCTTTGTCTTCGCACAAGTGAAGTAGATTACGTATCGGTAAAGTAGGACGATGGAATGTCAATAAGAGCGAAAGAGGGAAAACTTTTAGTTACTTTCGAAAATGAATATTTGCCTTAAAGATGTTGTCTAATTGGAAATGAAATTTCTGCAATTTCAATAAAATTATATGGACCATGTAATTCACTTTATTATGCAACAATTCTATCTCAATACCACGTTTACGTTTGGGAAAAATTACGATGGAATATTCGAAAATGTGTGCTGAAATCTTGGAAGATCTATGGCTGGCAGTCCTGAATTTAGTCATACAGGTAATATATATAATACGATAATGTAAAACCGTCAAAATTAGCGTTTATTAATTTCGTCAGTGCTTTGCTTTGTCGACTTATTGATTCTTAATTAGATACAATTTTGATTACTTATCGCTCTTCAGAAGTTTAGGCTGAATTGTTCATACAGTCTTGTTGCAAGTACTCCTTACTTCGGAAAAGTCATTGGGTAACTATTTTTGCTCTATGTTTGAATTATAACGTTTTTGCGTTGATAAAAAATTGCGAAAACGCAATTATTTTCCTCAAATGAGCCATATATTGTCATTTTTAGTAGTATTTGCGTTTCGATTAAGCTAATTTTAATGTGGTTCATTGCAGATATTCCTTTCTGCTGGGTCTTTGGTTGATCTTGGCTTATAAGTTTTCTAATAAACCTTCCGCCCATTGCTTTTTAAGATTCTGAGGAGTTCATATCTTTTTCGCTTTTCTCTAATCAAACATCCGATTCAAGGCGTGTTTTCCAAAGATAGCTTACCCACACAGAACCGTATCACACGCACGATTATCTTTGACAATTCGAAAGCAGAATGCAATGAAACGAAGTCGTCATTCCGCAGCTGAAACCGCCTATCCAAGGTCTCTCAATATTTCCTATTTCATTCACTTTTACGCCCACGCTCGAGGGGAACAGTGCAATGCCTTGAATGTTTCATTGGATGGCTGGTGGATGTGCGCTCCTCGAATTTCTCCAAAGATACACCCCGAAACTCTCCCTATCGGATATCCACTCTGCTTTGGCGTGGTTCTTTACGATTATTTTGCGATTCCGGATAAATATTCAGAAATCGTGAAACATTCTCCGCTATCATCCTCCGACGGCTCTCTTCAACAAAATGTGTGCCGATTGTCGTTAAGAATTCAGGAAAAATGAGTCTGATTCAGAAGGTGATCGGATCAGTTTCTAAATAGAAAATTAATTTTTTGGAGCAAAATGTGCAATATTACGTGTGATTTCGTAGCTAGACCCAAATAAATATATCGATAGATATCCATATACTCTGACTGAAAAGGTAATTTAGTCCATTATATACAAATAAAAATTTGCTTTATTTATTTGCCGAGAAGCTCTTTTCGGCATATGATTTTCATCGTGAATATGACAGGCTTGCAGGTTATTGATGTAGATGTACTCTCAATTTGTGTGAATAATGTAAGAAAGAAATAATATTAATCTTTTTAATACACCATACAATAGAAAACACCCTCCTTCTTGAGGGTGTTTCCCTGCTGTAGAGATTTTTCCCTGAGCTCTTAGCTTAGGTTTTTTAATTCACAAAGTAGTTTTCTTAATTGTACTTTTGCAAGCTATCTCTCTCTTTTCTTGTCTCATATGACGAAGGGTTAGATGTAAGAAGAGACTTGTTAGTCTCAATCTCGCCCTGAATAAAGTCCTTTATTATTATTATACTTCAAGAAATACACGTACGTAGTACATGCAGTATGTAATATAGTAGAAAACGGGCATATTTTGTCTTACATATGGTGAGTTCGTTCCCAATATCTAGCTTAAAAGAAATTCATTTCTTTCTGTTCATGCTGTTGAGAGTACACCACTTTCTCCTATTTGTCGATCGTCTTGGTACTGTTTATACGTATTTATCTCGATCAAGGGTTGCCTTTGATAAGTTCCTAAAATTTCTTTGTAACCGTATAGTATAGGCATGGAATTCACCACATCCGTAGAAAACTTTAAGAGTAGGATATCTCTTTGCAATGCTGCTTTTGTTGTTGTTTTGCAAGTGTGATGCAGAAATATGATATGAAATTTGAAGGTTCTTAGAAGATACAAACACTGCCAACATTCCAATTTCTAATTTTCCATCCAGTAATAAGTGATGCATGAGTTTCTTATGAAATGAAAACTGGTATCAAAGAATATTATCTAAAATTCCGAGTAATTGAGATTGCAATCAATATTGAGCAATTACTCTCATCTTAGTGGAAATACGTTAAAAAGGATCATCATTTTGGAATAATCTTAAGAGAATACTTTTACTTTCTTCAAGTGTCAGACAGTAAGTTCGACTTTCTTTATACTTGGTCTTTCCATCTGTTGGGTGGACGGTCCAGGGATGACCGTTGGGCCTCCGTTGTCGTTCCCGGGATGAGGCTTTTTCATGAGCCGGATCGAGTAATAGTCATTTTACCTTCAAAAGCCTCGGATATGTTTGATGAAGCTGATAACAATAACCTTCAAATAATACTTTGCTATTCAATGCAAGCATTGATCTAGAAAAGTAAAGGAAAATCATTCCTGCAAAAATATAATTTCCAGTATGAGAGATATTAGTAATGTATGAATCTGTTCCTTTTCTATAATATTCAGATCTCCTATTACAGTGCTTCTCAACCGCTGTGTCATGTACTAACGATAACGGCGTGTCACGTAATAACGCCGCCGTCAGGGTTCGAATCCTGATTAGGGTATAATTGATTGTGTCTCTGACTTGAAAAGGGTTAATCGTAAGAGTGGTCTCTGAAGACCAGAAGTCGCCCTATTAAGTCCTTTTCATTATTATTATAATAAAGATTGTAAAATGATTTTGACTTTCCATATTAAATGCGCTTAATTTTACTTATCGCTTAATGATAGACCATCGTTAAAATATTACGGTCTTACATACTTATGCAATTTACTCTTTTTCATTAATTTTTAATCATTATTATGATAAAAACGAATTGTAATGGGTTTGGAGTTAATGTTAATGACTAGAGTGTTTAAGAAAGATTTGAAAAAAACTTAACCAATTGTGGGACTTTCGACCTGTGATAAATTGCATAAAAACTTTTGGCCAAATGATATTTGAAGTGGTATTCTGAAGTTGGTTTACAGTTTACGTCTTTGCTTTTCCGATTCCGATCAAGTTTTGTAAAGAAGAAGAAAAGATAGGATTTCGTAGTAGTCTCCAAGTCTTGAAATAGTTTTATATAATTTTAGAATTCCTTTTTACACCTCTTTTCATGAGTTATATTTGAAATTAATCGTTGAAGAGAAATACTAATTCCATGAAACTTAATTTAGGTTCTCGCCAACTAGCAAGTTTCATCCGTTTTTAATTAATATAATTGAAAATAATAGAAACAACTCTGAATGAAACCGGATGTAGTACGTGGTTACGATGTGATATGGAGAGAGGCAATGTTTCATTTTGCTATTACGATTTTAAATTTATTTTTAATTTTCTTTCAGATTAAAATTTTATTTCAGTATCGTTACCCCAGGAGATACGTAATAGATACGCTAGAGCCATTTCTGTCATTAGAAAACGAATTTTACAGCTGTTGTTTTTGTAATTACATCCATAATTATTACATGGTTCTTAATTCATTAATTACACCGAAATCGCAAAGAGAAAATTCAATTATTCAAACTAAAAATGAGATCCATACGAAAGAGGCCTTTTATTTGAAATAGCCGGTTCAGATAAATCAGAAGGGTTTACATCCTTTAATTACAACTCAAAACACTTGGTTGGGATGAATTTTGTAAGAACGTGTACCTAATCTTTACGAAAAAAAATATTCGCCAGGTAATGGTACTTTGTTTAGCCTTTTTCTTGCCCTCCATATTGCGTTCTCCATTTTACCTTCTGTATCTTAGCCCTTTTTCCAAAAATCACTCTTTCTTATGTTTTCAGAGGTGAATAATTGATCCCTTTCTCATTTTTTGCCAACGCGTTTTGAAATTTTATCGATGCATCATTTGTACCAAATTCATTTGAATGTAACTCCGGTCGTTGCGTTGACCGAGCAAGACCCTTAAGTGCTGAAAATTTAAGAAACCAAGTAAGCGCCAGTTTCTTCTCTAGTATTTACAAAAATAATGAGTAAAAGTGCTTTAAAACTTTGAAGTAGTTTATATGAATTACAAATATTTCCGTGCTAACTCCAGCTCTTGGGGATTTCTTGGGAGTTTCATCTGAGAACGAGTGGGTTGCAGTAAATTAGCAGTTTCATTCTGCAGTCCTTCAGATGTACAATTAGAGTGCATTTCGAAGGTTTCGGAGTTTTTTACGCTAGGGAAATGAACACAGACATAAACCTTAAAATAAAGTAATGCAGGAAAAATTACGAAAATTTAAAGAGATATGATCAATATTTTTTAGCGTATATTCCCCAAGTGATTATAATGAGGTTTGAGTGCTTAGCGACAACATCAAGCGTGCAATTATGCTAAGAAATGAAACAGTTGTCGTTCTCTAATATTTAACCTAGTAAACGCCCCCGCCAAGCATGACGTGACTTAATTTAGTATAAAAATATATGTATTATCGTATATGGGCCTCCTAAGCACAAAAACATTCTGCCGTAAGATCATAATAACTCAATATATTTCTTATCATATAAATTATTTATAATCATTTTTCTACTGTTTTCAATTCATGAAAGCCTACTTTACGTAAAAATCTTATAAAAATTATAAGAACGGACTATCCCCGTGCACTTATATGGGATAATTCATGAGATAGACATTCAAGAATGGCCTTAGTGGTCAAAGGGATGGGTTGTTTATTTCCCAAATATTTTGCGAAATCTCAGTGTGTTTTATCAAAACCCTCAATAGTTCGGATCGATAGCAATATTTCACGACGAAAATAAAAATCTATAATCATTTTCCTTTCTTTTGACACTTCTCTTGATTTCCTATTACCATAGTTTCTAATTTAATTTTGTAAAAGAAACAACCTCTGCATATAACAAAAACCTATTTTACGTACATTTCTTATGGAAAAGTATACTACTAAAAAAATAGTAATGTTGAATTCGTGAATTAGAAAAAGTACAGCGGAAGGCGATACGTTTTGTAAAGATTTGTTACGACAAGTCAGTGAGTCTTACATAAATGCTTCAGGACGCTGGATGGGAATCTTTGGAAGACAGAAGGCTTAAACAAAGGACAAATCTACTTAATAAATTTAGGGAAAGCACGTTCACAGATGATGTAGCTGACATAATGCGTCCCCCACGTTATATAGACCGTGCTGATACTGCGAGAAAAATCCGAGAGCTAGAACAAGTCGTTTCGAAACTTCATTTTTTCCGCGAACGATACGCAAAAGCAATCGAATGGCAAAGTAGAATCATGTTGCTTGCACCCCCTGCCACACACCGAAAGGCGGCTTGCTGGGTATTTATGTAGATGTAGATGAACTGATTTTCCCCGTGCATTTATATGTGATAATCCAAGTCAAGTTGGTTGTCAAAGGGATGGTTTGTTTATTTCCGAAAACTTTTACGAAATTTACGTCTATTTTATCAAGGATCTCGCAATTTTGAAAAAGTACAGCGAAAGGCGATACGTATTATTTGAATAATTCACGACTAAAATAAGATTCTATGATTATTTTCCTTTTTTGTGACACTTGTATCGATTTCGTAGAACCATTGTTTCTAATTTAATTTTGTAAAAGAAACGACCTATGCAAGTCATGAAAACGTAATTTACGTACATCTCTTATGGAAACGTATTATGGGCTCCTGGGTTCGAACCCGGGCCTTTACAGAGTTGGGAATAGCATCGTAGAAACACTATGCAGTTTGTTTCAGATCTCTAAGTCAAGCCGTTTCTGAGATAAATAGGGGGACGGACGGACGGACAGACATTTGCTCTTTATATATATGATGGTAAGTTTTCTAAATAAATCAGTAACCAAATTTTTGTATGGTATGGATTAGCTCCTAGTAAGGAAAGAATTTTTGTTAGAAACTCAGTTTTGAAGGAAATTTCAGCTGAAGATGGCTCACGATTTTCTTAAAGTACTTGAAATGATGAATTCTGGATATTTTGTCTTCGGGTTCCACCGCGTTGTTGATTCTCCACGACGACGGCTATCCTGCAGGCGTCTTCAGGTCGAAGACTTCGAACTAGGATAGCCGGAGAAACTGTCGTAAATTAACAACGCGGTGGAACCCGAAGAAGAAACGTCCAGAATTCAAGTAACCTGCGCTGCGGAAAAGCAATACCTGAAGTGATGTATAGGTCCTGAAATCTCTCAGCACAGAGGTATTGAGTTTTACAGTCTCGCGATTGCATTCTCTCAGGTTTTTTTCCTCCGTTTCAGAGATAAAAACTAACTCTTTCACATTCGGCGATCATCATAAGATTCCCAATTAGCGTAAAGTTGGAGAAGGTTTGTCATAGCTCCCGAGAGTGAATGATACAGTCCGTGAGTATTGATTCGGGCAGCGCTGGTGTGGGTAGAGCCGCGCTTCCTTCCGCCCCATTCACCTCCTTTAGACGCCCAATTGGCCTTTCCTTTTTACTCTCTTCTCTTTTCTTGCTTTGTTCTCTGTTCTCCTTCAAATCCCTCCGCAATTCTCAGCATCATAAACCCGATGCACTTCGAATTTTGCCGCCCGCATTTTGTGGGCTGTATAAGTGGACTGCATCGCGGCGTTATTCAAAGGACTAGAGAATCGTTATTCGGATAATAAGAGGTGCCGTAAAAAGCGGCATTTAAGACGAATCACTTCCGTTTTCCCGTATTTTATGCCTGAGATAGCGCAAGGAACATAGAAAGAGCAATTACTATAGGAAATGGTTGGCAGAAAGCCACTTTTTCGAAACATTTTTTCATCTCAAGAGAAGTGTATTGATTGCCAAAATCTCATAACGACTAAATCACGTGTAAGTGTGTTTATAATAAGGCAATTATTTTTCTCAGTAAATAACACATCTCTGTCAGATCAAGGTTGCTCAGTATAACACATTCATAAACATATTAATTCCTGTGTTTGAATCTTTACTCAGCGACATCTTATAGTCGCTTGGCTCGTTCTCCGCCAGAGGTTAGCTAATAAATATTTAACTTTAATGAGAAACGTTTACTTCATATATATAAAAAGCAAATGTCTGTCCTTTTGTCCGTACCCCCTATTTATCTCAGAACCGACTTGACTCAGATACCTGAAATAAACTGCATTGTGTTTCTACGATGCTGAAACCGCCAGGAAAACTATTCTCATCTCTGTAAAGGCCCGGGTTCGAACCCAGGAGCCCATAATACGTTTCCATAAGAAATGTACGTAAAATAGGTTTTCGTTACCTGCAGGGGTGGTTTCTTTTACAAAATTAAATTAGAAACAATAGTCCTACGAAATTGAGACAAATGTCACAAGAAAGGAAAATGATCATAGATTATTATTTTTGTCGTGAATTATTGAATAGATCCTAACTTGAGAGGATTTTTATAAAACACACGGAAATTTCGTAAAATTCTCGAAATAAAAAAACCATCCCTTTGACAACTAAGGCCATTGTTGAATAAAATCGATTGTTGCAAGCTTGATGATCTTCTTGAAGAGTAATGTTATTTTATTTATACCACCCTTGCCAATGTTGAATGTTGATTTCATGGGTTATCCCATATAAATGCACGGGGATAATCAGTTCTTATCATTTTTATAAGAAATGTACGTAAAGTAGGCTTTCATGACTTGAAAACAGTAGAATAAATATTAAAAATAACGGTAAGAAATATACTGAGTTATTATGATCTTANAAAAAACCCATCCCTTTGACGACTAAGGCCATTGTTGAATGTTGATTTCATGAATTATCCCATATAAATGCACGGGGATAATCAGTTCTTATCATTTTTATAAGAAATGTACGTAAAGTAGGCTTTCATGACTTGAAAACAGTAGAATAAATATTAAAAATAACGGTAAGAAATATACTGAGTTATTATGATCTTACCGCAGAACTTTTTTGTGCTTAGGGGGGCGAGATATATACGATAATAGGGGGCGTTTACTGGTTATTTCATAAATTAGAACTCCAATAGAATATTTCAGTAAAATTACTAACCACCACATAGGCGCAATGATAGTCATTTTCAGCTTTATAATTGTATCCATTTAAAAAATACTCTCTGTGGAAAATAAGACGAAATTTCAAATAAAGGGATCAAAATAGCGATCTCTCGAGCTAACTCTGAAATTGTCAATTCTTCTATCGCTTGAATGTTTATGTTTTACTCTTATTATGAGAATGCCTTTCGTTCCCGAATTTTGGAATGAAATGCTGCCCTTTCTCAACAACAGTTGACTTTTAGTTTTGGAATCAATGTAGTAGCCAACAACAGCTATACACTAGAAATTATCTTTAATTTGGCTATTTAAAAAAAAATAACTGGATTCATCGACTTAACGGGAATGAAATGCTAAATTTATTGAGTTATAAGTTAGTTTGTGACAGAAAAGCTTGCAAAGTGCGGAGGGAACGTGCAATCCTTGAGATTCCGCTAGGAACTCATGACTCCGAGCTGGGCATAAAAAAAGCTGCAGTTAAAAATATGAATGTTTTGCCTCTAAGACTTGGACAATCAACTGATAGGTCCTTAGGAGTCGTGCCAGCTCTTATTCGGAGGGATTTGAAAAAAAACGCGAGATCCCTAAAAATAACAACACACTTCCGATGAACACGCCAGAATCTGTTTACTCACTTTCGCAAGCATAACGTCGCTCTTGACATTCTCATTTATTTCAAAGTATTGTAATGCTCAAATGATTGGTGGTCGTCCAATATATGGTACCTACACTGGCCACTTGTGAAGATTCCGGTTTTTCGGTACACATCCGTCCTCACTTTTGATCTCCGATTTCCTTGTTTTTAGAAAAATATTTCAACAAGCTAGTATCCTTTGCGAATTCGTAGATCTAACTTTGGAGTAATATACATATCGCATTTTACATTTTATGATAGACGAGTGTGAAGATTGTACACAATGAATGCGGTGTTGCTTTTATCTTCTCCCTCTTATCTAATAAAGTGTCTAAGAGCTCTTCGCATCTCCTGATAGTGTTATAGTGTTCATTGCTCTCTTTTCTTTTACTAAGCGACTACTCTCTTTATCTCATCTATTGTAAGCAGTTTCAATGAGCGTTTTTTCTCCTGTAACTGGTTTCATTGCTGTGCTTGGAGCAATTGTTTAACGTTATTTGATTTGCTCAGCAATTCAAATGGATTATTCGCAATCCTATTTAGGTTTCAAGTTTTACGATGCTCCCATAGTAAAATATCCAATTTGAAGACTGCGAGAGGTGGCCAATATACCTGCGCACAACCCTAGCGGGAAACCTTTCCCTCTGGTGGAGGTCCTGTCTATCACACAGGCTGGCCACTTTATGCACCATTCCCTACCCCTTCGAACTAACGAGGTGTTTAGGTATTTATGAATATTCCACTTAGTAATTACGGAGAAAACTCTGGTAAGGAGTGCTGGAGAATTTTTCCGATGTCTATATTGCGTAATGTCAAATCCTACATCATAAGGAACGTCAAATACCTTCTCTAAGGGGAATGATCGATTTACTTAGGTAAAGTTCCTGTTTATTGAACAAACTTCAAGTAATTTTATTACCCATCAACCTAACCCCTTTTCTTCACTATCTTACACCAGCTTTGTTTCCGAGATAGTTGAGTCACTTTAAAATGTCCGTGACATACAACTATGCATTCATCTTTAATAATATAATTTCAACTAAGGAGATAATGAATGTAGATGCAAATAAATGGAAATAGTTTGTAAACTAGTACAGTTATTGAAATCATACGTAATGAATCGAGTGTAGTGCACTGAGACTATCGGAGGACTAATAACCTACAGGAGAAACTGTTAGACGTACTCTGCTCGAAGAGTCTAAATTCCCAATTCAATTCCCTATTATCGCTTAACCCTTCGCTAGAACTTTTTTCGCCCATTGCTTCATTCATCTCATCAATTAAATAATTTTTCTTGTCACCTTAGTTTATATTCCTTTGTGGGTTATTTTAGCCTAATTTTTAATTTATTATATTTGTTGTCTCTCTTACTCTCTACCTTATGTGTATTCTTATTGTTTTTAAAGAATTTATTTCTTTGTCACACAAAAGAAAACAATCCGTCAAACTTTGGAAAAAGAAGAAGCCTTCATACTTTGTTACCTCTGTCTATTCAATGCATTCAGCCTGAACGCCGGTTGGGACCTCATCCCCTACACCTTTAGCTACGAATTTAAATTCAATGTAATTGGTCAACTTTGGCTGTTTTTGAATTTTAATAAATAAATAAATAAAAGATACTATTATCTAGTACTATCCAGATTGTGNATATCTGAGGCGAAACCACTCTTATGATTCACAATCCCATTTTGATTGACTCGAGTCTATCGGTTTCAATTCTTATTTCTCGGTTCATTATTTTTAACGCTTTTCTTCATTGAGAATTGAAATCAAGAAATATAACAATGTGAATCAGAAAAAACTCCTGTCGTTCCGCTGTCTAGAGGGTGTCTTTCCGGGGAGTATATCGATCATGCGATTTATTAACAAAAAATTTTTGATACGAGATGTGAGATATAGATTTATCATCCTTATACAATATTAAGTATTTCCTGGTCTCGTCGGACTTTTTTCATGTCCATTTCTCCTTGGATATTTTCCTAGGTGCACGCCTTATCGTGCGCCTATTCCTCGTGTATTAAATATTTGCAAAAAATTAATAATTATTATTATTATTATGAACAATTAGCACATATAAGTAGGTGTCTGACATGGTGGCAGTGAATACAGTTCAGAATATATAATCACTTTTCATAAATAGTTAACATGTGGCGATGCATGAATTATATTAGTTATACGAATTTCATGAATTAAATTGAGTGGGTACACTTGTCACCTGACGGCAATTTCACTATAAGTGAGGCATACCCCTCTGAAAACCGGCCTCCTGCATTTAAATGAAGCTCAATTAATAAATCACAAAGACTTAAACCAGCAGAATCCCCAACGAACCACCAGTCCATCAGTATACAATACCTCATCAAAGGCCTCATCTCAGTCTATCGCCTCTTTTCCACTATAACTCCCGTTTTCCCGATTACCATCTTCAGAATTTAAAATACAAAGCCTTGCATGACGATAAACAAAGGGAGAAAATATCTTAAAATACAATAAACCGAATTCGTGAAGCGTTGAATATTTTTTGTCTTCTTCAGATCACCTAGATCATAATTATCTTGTTACCCTCGACTGTGATAACTTACCATCAGTTGTTATGTAAGATTGAAATATTTCAGGTAGATTTTGCTTCTAAAAGTTGTGAGTTGCGAATGGGATTATAGAGTGGTGAAATTTTATTTATATCACAGCTCTTTAGGACTGATAAAAAAAAGAAATATTCCGCTCACATTTAAAATCAGAAAACTCAAACTACGTCTTCCATGGCGTTTGATTGCTGATATGTGTGTGCCTCCACATCATCGTGTATGTAATACTACTTAAATGTGAGTTATTAATGACCCTAGTTAAAATTTCCCTAAAACGCGCTATATTAAACTACGAAGCATACTGATAAAACATCTAAATTAAACAATTGTGTTAATGCATCTCAAGTACTTGAGGTTTAATTAAATGTAATGAGATTCCCTCTTTACTCAGTTTCAAATCATTGTGCGCAGTTTATTTCCGATGATGATTTTGCACTGTAATCCGTACTGCATATAACTTAGCATCATTTACTCGTGTAGGAGTATTTGTTTGGAAAATTAATATAATGACGCAATGTATGAGAGGTATTCACAGACATATCCATTTACGAATACATTACGCGAATAATTTGTGTATTCTCAATCAAAATAGGTGTTCTCTTGAAGGCTCTATCAGAAGTAAAGAACTTGGGGGTTCTTCTATTTACAGTTTGATATAAATCTGCACGCATTTTTACTATTTGTGTGTACTTATGTTTGCAAAATGGACTGTTTGTTTAGTATTTTTATTTGAATTGTCCTCTTATTTTGGAGTAATTGTAAAAATGCTTGAGGAATAGGTTACAGAGAAATTATATTTCCGAATGAAAACTCACTAAATCAGGAAAAGCTTCTTTCATTTTTAAAAAAAGTTTTGAAAACATGTGAATATAGTGAAGTAAATGCACGCGAATGATAATTAATGATAATCTTATCCGAGTGGAAATAACTGATAGTTGTCATCAAGTGGGTGTTTTTAATTATAAAACAGGTTTCTCTTTAATTCTGTTGTTCGGTTTTTCCATTTTAGCTCCTCCATGAATACGCCATTGATCTACTATCGACGAAATCTATTTCTACCGGTGAATAAAAGCACATTTCTTTTCCCCGCCTTACGTATAAAATTAAAATAAAACTGACTTCGTTGTAGAAGAAGAGACACGGATTTACGGGCACTAATTAATTGAATTCCATTAGAGTTAATTTTGGACCGAAATTTGTCATAGAAAAGATCATTATGAGAATTTATAAAGACATATGTAATACCAAGTGAGTGTCATTCAGAGTGACATATAGTTAGAGGCGAAGATATTTTCCTTCACTAAGACGAAATGAAAAAAATTCCGTTGAACAAAAGAAAGGTTATCTTCCGGGAAATTGCATAGCACCCCATAGACGGTATTGAGCACTTCCATTCCAAAGGCGTCGCTGTCTGCAGATACAAAGCGGATTCTCTTGCTTTCTGAACATCTTGTTTGGTAGCGACATCAATCATCGAGGCGCTGTCACCAGAGGGCGTTAACGTGAATGGATGCAATGCCGGTGCGCGCTTCTCGTGGCGCCTCCAGAAACCATCTTCCGATTCTTAATCATCAATTGGTAATTGGAAATGTCAAAGAGCGACCTGGATTATGCTTATGAAAGCTGGATTATGGAGAGCCCATAATGGTTCGAATAATTCTCCTGGGATTCGCTCACTGAAATAATACTCGATTCTTGGGAAGAGAAATCAATGCGATGACATTGCTGCAATCATTGAAGCGAAAATTTACAGGAAGGAATTAGTATGTTTCCTCTTAGGAAAACGGCACGTCATTCTATATAATCTATGAAGTCGTTGTGTCGGTAAATCTGATCTAAAAATGAAAGGAAATAACACGATATAATAAAGTAATACGTTCAATAAGTAGGTATAATCGATTCATCAGTATAGCTTTAGCTTTTATGCATTTCCGATTTCAGTACAGAGAAGGCGTCGCTAAATAAAGAATTTTAAAAATAATAATTAGTCGAGGCATATATTTATGCGCTGGTGAATAAGAGAGTAACGAATTTTTCTGATCCAAAGAAAGAGCATATCAAGTATGCCTAAAGAAATGTGTTGCAAATAACTTAGTTTCTGTTAAGAATTCATGGAAAAGGTGTTTGTAGGTTCTTCACAAGGGATTATAATTATTTGGATTTTCGAGGTGTTCATTTTTTAACACTCGTTTATTGGAGAGTTGGAGGAGAGGAGTGATAAGAGACGAACACAAACAACCGATCCCTCAAAGGATTATCAGATTATCCATTTGCAAGAGTTTGTATTTCTGCATTGGTATCCCAGCATGCTTACAGCAAGATCATCTTTAAAGTAACTGCTCAGAAATATAATATTATGAATTTATAATAATCATAATAATGATGCGACTTTATTAGGGTTGAGATTGAGACTATGAAGCCTCTTCCATACCTCGCAAGATTCGTTAAAAGTTTTCCTCAGCTGAGTGTTGTTTATCTTCTGTTAATTCACCTTCGCTTACTCTTAATTTCAAAGCAGTCATTCAGTAAAGATTGGAGACTACGACTAAACCGAAATCTAAAATCTTGTTTAAGGTATTGATTATTATTTTAGAACCATTGCCTTACAATACTTAGTAAGTATCAATAATTGACAATAAGAGTTAACTTTATAGAAGAATAAAATAAAACCTTAAATGGGGTAAAAATGTTCAGCTAGTTTTTCATAAGTAATGAGTGAACTATTATTAATACGGATATTATGAATACGGACGGTTTTTTTACGCCATTAAGCGAAATCGTATTTGATCATAGTCTATATTAAGCTCTATTTTCCAGACACTTAGCCACGGGTAATTCTTGTCCATCAATAGTAGACGAAATGAATGAACCGCAATATATTTTGCTTTTGGAGTAATTTACCAATGAAATCATCGTTAGAAAGTAGAAAATCGGAGAAGAGAATCAAGCTAATTTCATTGTACATAAGCCATTCATAATTTATTTTCTGATATTTAGGAACACAATATTATAATATATCCCATGCACCATATTCCTTCATGTAACCTCCTTCCATTTGAAAGTTCCTTATTTTACTCTAACTTTTGACTTTTTTTCTGTGACGTGCAGTATTTTTCAAAATGATTCTACTAGATGAGATTATTCTTAGGATAAGTTATTTTAGAACGTAAAATGAACGAGGTTAGGAATATTTTTCTCCTTTTCTAGACTTGTTTTCATTTCAGAAGCAGTTTCTTCATCTTTAAAACTTAAAATTTGTATCTGCTCTCGTCTGCTTAACCTACTTAATTTGCAGCGCTACTTTTTCAAGAAACATTATTTATTTTGCTTGTAATTCTTGCCCCCGTGAAATTGTATGATTTTCATACTATTCACGCTAGCCACTCTGCTACCGGTGGATTTGGGAAATAAATATCTCTCGTTATGTCTTTGTTTTCTCTTTCGAATTTTTGATTTACCTTTGTAACTTCGGTAGGAGTTCTTGCATTTCTTCCGAACAGATTTGTTACGGTCTTTGCAGTACTTACGTTCTATCAATTGCTAATCGTTTCTTAGGAAGGTCGTATCTCCTCTTCACGGGTGTTTATAATCGCCTCTCCGAGTTTCTATCCGAGAGTGGAGCTAATCAAGCTATCGCTCCGATGATCCGTCATCTATTGGGTCAAGAGTACGCATGGCGGTACTTTCGAAATGAATTACACCTTTTAGTGGGGCACTGAAATGGCTGATGCGATAGGTTAAGCCTGCGCTCTCTCTTTTTACGCACGCCTACATACTATTCGACCTATTTTGCTATAACGGCTGAACGAAATCGGAAGTTGCAAAAAATAATCATTTTGACTTTTTAGTGTGAATTCTCGGGAAGTCTTAAGAAGTCTTCTTTCAATTTTTTTTCTGCTTGGATAAATCTTGGAGGTAGTCTTGTTAAGATCTCTCTTAAAAGTTATTTTATCACTGGAAAAGGCATACTTTGTTTCCTTTTCCTTGTGAGAGGAATTAAAACATGTCCACCGGAGCTGCTTTTCTATTTTAGAGTAGTTCGACCCAAGTCCGCTTTGTATCGAAGAAAGATATGATTCAGAAGTGAGACAATCTAGAAAATTCCTATTTAGAAGGCATCGCAAAGATCTCCTTTATGGAAATAACACTTAATTTCTCTAAAAATCTCCGCTTAAATTCTGCTTCACTCGTGAGCGTTTCAACGGAAATGTTAAGTTACCCTTGACGGTATGTGACGTTAACATTGAAGTCTGAATCATTAGAGAGTTTTAACAGCGGCTTATCGGTTGACCGGTATATTCTAAATGTCTCAGAGCGCATGCGCAAAATTCCACGTTGTTATATAATTAGTATAATGTCCAGACTGTCGATTATCTCTGTTTTACTAATCTCGCAGACATTTGGTGTTGAAACTTATATCCGCGGATCGCATGAGAAGTTAATGAATAAAATGATGCATTGGATGGTTGATGTCCTTCTTTGGAGCTGCTCTTACGAACTGGCGATGCTCTGAATTAAACATGTGCCGATTCGAAAGGGAAAGAAATCTCGGTGGACTGTGTGCGCGGATAATGCGACGCAGAGGGAATTTTCTCTCCGCCTGTATTATGCATATAGTTATTGCCTTTGGGAGACGAACCACGTAATGGAGCGAATTGAAGAAGGATTCCATATTAATATCTTTCTTTCGATATTGTTTGCAAAACTTCTCTCTCTAAAGTTTTTCGGATTGGTCAAAGACGTTCTTCGAACGCCGAAAGAAAACGTGGTTTGGTTTTCGTTACTTTTACACCTAGCACAGTAAATGACAAGAATCTCAGCTAAACCAAGGTGTAATGGTTAGTATGCTAGGCTTCCAATATCAAGGATCCAGGTTCGATTCTCAGCTACCCGGCTATTTTCGGCTAAGGCATGTGTGTTTGTGATGGTCGTGTGATAGTTTAAATTATCAAAACGGATACAAAAGGAAATTTCTGCTCACGTAAAAGAATATATTGGCATTATTAAACATTCTTGCGGAAATTTGTACTAGATAGTTATAGAATATTGTTTTCCACTGTGGATATTTTTCCATGTATTTTATTTTTTTCCGGATATATTTTAAATTTAATTTGTTTTAGTTACCGTTTCAAATATTTTACGCGGCTAATTTCTGCAAGATCAAGCTGCAATCGAAAACGGGTTGCCTATGGATTGAACGGTGTCATTCATCCAATTAAGTATTCTATTTCGGTAAATCGTTTTTTAATCGCAGTTTATTTAATAAAAAACAGAACAATCAGCTGCACTGTTTACAGAGTCTATATTTGCAGGGAAATTGGCGCAACAGTGTTAGGCGCTAGTTACTCCTTGTTTGTTACCAAAGCAATAATCTCTTACATCGTAAAGGTAGCAGTCATTCTATAATGGACCTCTCGCAATACGTGCTATTGGCTGTAATGTCAATCACTCATACGGACTTATCCGCTAAATCTAGATCGTTAAATTCTTATATTCACTCCGACGAAAGCTTGCGACGTTCACCTTAGGAAATTTCAGATCATACTGAGGAGATGAATCTAATATTACTGACCGCGATAAAGGAGTAAAGAAAAAAGCAAGTATCGGCCATTGGTGAAGAGGCGTTAAAGGGGAAATGGTGGCGTGTATCTCAGAGTGAACTTAAAAACTGTATGAAGTTTACACAAGGTAACTTTCTGTACGTAAGAGAACGCCATTAACTACAATTAAAACCTTAAATTTGGTCACTGACGTCCTGAACCATTAAGTTTATGATTGCAGACTCAGAAATAAAGCAGTCTCATGAGCTGCTTATATTACTGCAAAAGAGATGTTACTCAGCAAACAAGACCGCCTTGAATGATTAGTTCAGGAAAGCCTCGGTTCTGTTAATAACCTTGACATACGTTGAAATTTACGGAATCGTTAGAAAATGATCTTATCTTCCATTTGCCGCAAAAGATTTATCCCTAATAGCCCCAGGTTCGATGCAGGGTAAATTCTTAGTGCAAAACTTTCAAGAAATCATTTCCGGTATTTTTAGGTAAGATAGAACGTTCAAATTCACGTCATCGATAGAGATCAGACACCTATATAGTATACCTAAAGGTTTTTACCCTGAGGGTCCTTAGGTTGATGCTAGGTCAGTTTTTATGTCTGAAGTTCATGAATTCATTAAGGGTATTTTCCGATAAGATAGAAACTTGCAATTCACGGTGTTGTTAGAATAGATGATTGTATATCGTATGCCGTAAAGCTTTTTGCCCTAAAGGCCCAGGTTCGATCCCAGGACCATTCGAGTGACTGAATTTAAAAAAAAATCGTAACGGTATTTCCCGGGCAGGTAGAAGGTTGAAATTCGCTACATCTATAGAAGAGAAGTTTATTTTCTGAGTATTGAAAGTGAAAGAAATCTTTGACAGAAGTATGAATGTAATCAACGTGATTTATTAGAGAGAAAGAGGTGGTGGTTTAAATACTATAGGATAAAGGAAAATAACTGCCGAATATATATATTTGGATTCAATTTCTTCAATTTGTGGTCTCGTTTCGTAGTAAATGCTTGATTTAGCTGTACAATCACAGTTTGTTAACAGTAAGCATATTCATCGCTTTTGCTAACACACTTTTACCAAAGCCTTACTATACTATCACTGTCAAGGATGAGAACAACCGAAGGCGGTAAGATGTTCATATGTAAGGTAGGCTTTAGGCTCCGTACGATCGTTAGATGGAAGAGGAGACTTTTAGTCTCCACCTCTCCCAAATAAAGGTATTTATTATTATTATAATCGTTAGATCTTAAATCTTTGTAAATGTAAAAAAATATAAAAATGTTTAACTCATAACAGATGAGATACCAACCTCCAAACAGCTCCTTACTTTGTACTGTTGATGTTGCAAGTGTTATGTATCAATAAACTATTCTATTCTAGTACTGAGAGTACGAAGCTTTAAGGAAAAAACACGTTTAATGAAGGATAGAGAAAGATTTCTACAGCAAAGTATGGAATAAAAGCTATTTCATTCTTGGTCTTCTGTCACAGGTAGAGCAAAGAAAGTACCCGATATTCCGCGCTTATTAATAGGGTGCTTAGTTTAAAATTAATTATTTATTTATTTCATGTATATCTGAGAAAGTTTCTATAATGGAACCAAAGTTTTGCAATAGCATTTGAATACTAATTGTTGCCTAAAGCAAAAAGTTTCCGATTACTTTCATCACTCATCAAGAAGTTGCTATAGTATTGTAAAGCAATTTTTTCCTCAAATGGATAGATGTACATTTTGACGAGTTACCAAAAAATTAAACGTAGGATAAAATGTGCTAAAATTTGGTGCTTCTTTTCTTGACTGAATGTTTTGTAATTCAATATCCTTTATTCATTAATTATTTCTCATTAAAAATTTCTGAAAATAATGAATTTAAGTGATACGTTATTTACATAGTACAAATATGAAGTAATACATTATGTAGCGTTTATATGAAACTAGAACGTTGAAATAGTGGATTAAAGGTCTCTAAATTCAAGAAAAATAGAATGTATGCAACATATATATTTGAGGGTCGAAGGAAATACTGCCGACGAAATTTAAAGTAAATGCTTCTGACGAAATTTAATAGATTATTAAGAAATACTGTTATAGTTACACCTCTTAAACAAAGAAACGTATAACTATAACGATATTTGAAAAACTATCGTGTATTTACTGGTCTGAGGTTCAATCCCGTACAAGTCAATGAGTTTTAATCATCTGTCCAATTGAGCTATGTTAAGATGAGAGATGTTAGTTGCTCTTTAGTACAAATGTGACACATTATTTAATACTTTTTCTATTTTCTCCGTTGAGAATTAACGAGCATTTCAGCTAGCTCATAATAAATGAAATACATTTACCTAGGGTGACCAGATTTAAGATCTAACGATTATAATAATAATAAATGCCTTTATTTGGGCGAGGTGGAGACTTTTCCCACTGGGGAAGTGTTCGAACCTTTTCCTCAGACTGGGAATGTATTTGTAAATAGAATTAAAAGAGTTGTGTGATGTTAAATAAATTTTATCAATAATCATTTAGTTATGTAAGTTACTTTATCCTAACAGTGTAGCATTTGTATTTTAAACTGTAATAGTGGAATTTGATGTTTAATTTTAATTGCTTTATAATAGTGTGGGTAATTTTGTATTGTTATTATTATTATTATTTTTTTTTTTTTCTTTTTTGTTTTATAAGTTTTTATTATATTGTATTAATTGTAGGTATCGATTACTTGTATTTTCTTTTATATTTATGACGTACTGCCTTCGGGAGGTTTTGGGGGGTTTCCCTCCCGACTTGGGTGAATACCAGGCAGGGTATTGTATTTCCTTCTCCCCCTGAAAAGATGACTACCACCTGGCCTGGAGCCTATTTGTAGTCCTATTGTGCAAATAAATAAAAAACAAATAAATAAAAGTTTCCTCTTCCATCTAACGATTGTACGGAGCCTAAAGCCTACCTTACATATGAACATCTTACCGCCTTTGGTTGTTCTCATCCTTGACAGCGATAGTATAGTAAGGCTTTGGTAAAAGTGTGTTAGCAATCCAAATATATATATTCGGCAGTTATTTTCCTTTATCCTATAGTATTTAAACCACCACTTCTTTCTCTCTAATAAATCACGTTGATTACATTCATACTTCTATCAAAGATTTCTTTCACTTTCAATGCTCAGAAAATAAACTTCCACTTTCCTTCTGCCTTGCAGAGGTGTTTTCCCTTCAGTGTATTTCTTCCCACTGAAGATCCTCCACTTGCTTTACTTCGCTGCCCCGATTGCCTTACCAATCCTTTCCCTTCGCCATCCATCCCTTATAAACTACCTCACCTCCTTTTCCCTGGAGGTTGCCAACTTTCAGTACCTCCCAAACCGAGGACAGATACGACCTATCGCCAGAATGAGACCCTTCTTTCTCATAAAGCAATCACAAAACAATCGCATTAAAGAAGAATAAATGGCTTGGACGATTTATTCAAATAAATTACTGGGAATAAAAAGCATTCCTATTCCAAGAGACATTTTTCTTTAAAGATATCCTTTTTCTACAAGGTATTCCAAAAAAAAAGATTGACACCCACAATTTTTACTATACGAGTCAGGCAGTAATGGATTTTTCAATCAAATTTTCTTAATGAGGTAGTTTATTAATATTCTGATTGCTTTATCTTTACCAGCGATGTCCGGTAATAAATGGAAACCCAGTCCCATTCCAAAATTAAATAATATCTCAATATTTAATCAATGCCGCAATCATCAACTAACCCCATATATAAGAAGAATCATCAGAAATACTTTTTTAATTTTCAGCTAACCCAATTATCGCACTATCCGAAATTCAACCTCACACATTCGCTTGCATTACTCTTTTTCCCCGCTGAAGAGACTATTATTAGCGAGGTGACCTATTATTAAATAGTAATAATTCAACATTTTTATAACTGCAATCAGAATTCTTCCTGCAATTTATTTCACTACTAAGAAATTTATGAGAGAGTATTAGCAGCTCTTTGGGCAATTCCCTTCCATTTCTACCTCTGTATCTATATTTAAATCACTTGAGCTTTCTTCTTGAGAAGTCATGGAAAAAGAAGGATCAGCCAACGAAAAATATTATTGTTGACTCCAATTGTGAAGAATCGGATATGAAGATGCTATTACGACGACCAACAACAAAGTTTCATTGCTAACGAGATTGTTTACTTGACAACTAAAACGCTAAAACCAACGATCGTAAGTAAATGTCACGCTTTGAAATCAAAATCTCTTCAGAATATAATTCAAATAATTAAATACTTCATCAGTCTATTGACTTATTATCAATAATTGTATCCTTATTAATATATCACGGTGATTTATAGTATAATTTATTGTCGTTTTGACATAACTGTTCAAATGCTAAAATCAAGAACTATGTAAAGCGGTAGCGTTGCTTTGGCTCTAGGCAATATTTGAAATGTTAATGACTAAGCGGGATGTCCTTTCTTTAGTCTCCGCTTCCAACTCCTGCGTTCCATCACCGTGATTGCCGTTTCCCTCATTCTCGCACATTCTCCACCGTTTTTGCTTCTTCCTGCCCACCGTTTTAAGGCTTTTCTCTGTGCCCCGCGCCCCTGATTTCTTTACTGTGTGTGCTTTGAGGAAAGACAGGCCACCGAATTGGCTTTTTATACGAACGCCGAGGACATCCTCTTTTTGGCCTACTTTTCCAGAATATGTCACAGTGTACTCATGATGTATAGAAACAGACCGCATGGTTTGGTTACGCACTAATAGTTTAAAAAACGTTGCTCCCTTTTACTTGATTTATGGCCATCATGACGCTAAGAAAACATGAATATTAGTTTCAACCCGTTAAAATTTACAAGCTGTGAGATAAGGGGAACTCAGAGAATGTTTTCCCATTCCACTAATGAATAAAGTGCGAAACTTGGAGTTCCTCACGCAATTCCCTGCAATTTGGACATTTCAGTTTGGAAAGTCGTTTCCGATCCTTCAACTCGTGCTGCAGCTTTCTTTCCCGTAAGGGCTTCTCCAACGCAATGCTCCCATAAAATACCAACGTTTCTCCCGCTTTTTTCTCCTCTTCGACGAAATGTTGCCGAAGTGATTTGATGAGTTATGCCGGAGATCCGAAGCGAGACAAGTTTACCGACGTTCATTTTTTGCCACATTTTGCGCCGCCCCCTAAACTATCCGATAGATTTGTTCGTAATCTGCGCTAAACTGGCGCCGGTAAATAAGTGCTGCTGAGACGCGAAAATGATTTGTCACTGTGGCCAGAAAGAGTTTTCTAAAGAAATAACAAAAGCAGAGACGGAAATGGCGCGACGTTTCTTCTTTGGGGGGATGTGGAATATATTGCAGAGACGTGACTGGAAGTTTTTATTTCCACATTACTTACGATGTAGGTGTAACTATCTCGGAGAAATTTTCTAAGAAACAGAGACGGTCAACTAGGGGAGTCTCTCCCGAAGTTTCTCAGGATTTATTTACGGTAAAGTTTTTGTCCTTTCATGGTTGGAACGACGAACAGTCGGCTAGAATTCAAAAAAGCTGGCCAAAAATAAAACAAAATGTTTTTTTGAGTCAGGTCGTTTAAACTTCGTATGGCTACTCTCGTATACATTTTACACGCAACTGTTCAAGTCATTTACGTTAACTGCTACGCATCACAATATATGGGGTCAAACTTGACAAGGTTTTGCGAAACATGCCGGTCTTCGATTTTTCGCGAATTTCTTTAATTTCAAGCTTATGCTGAACCAAGATGAAGAAAACCATCGGTTGAAATGTAAAACCATTCTATAAATTTGTTTTTACACTTTATTATGGAAAATGTGAACGACCATGGTTGAATATTTGCATACTTTATGTAACAAAATGGAGGACCCTTATTTTAGGGCAAATGTTCACAGAAAGCGAGGAAAGCAGTGGAAGTAGACATCGATAGCAAATTTACACCGCAATATTGTCTGAAGCTTTTTGAAGAGAAAGCTGGAATACATTCCTGTTAACGTTTGCGACGCCGATAATAAAGCGGGCTTTTCCACATCGCTGCAACAGTCAAATCCGCGCGGCGGTACACCGCCTTCCGTGGTGATTTCTGTTTTGAGAAGACTTATGGACCAATACAATTTCCAACGGTATGCTTAGGGGATAACATATTGAAATGAACTTTCCTACAAATGTGCAATGAAAAATAATGCATGTTCACCAAATCTCCTTAAAGTAAGTGTAAATTTAACAAGAACTTATTGCTTCTGTCAAATCTTAGGTTGGAGCAATATTTTTTGACTTTCTAACTCTTATACGTATTTTCAAAGTTATCATTTTTGTCTTACGCTCAGCTTTCTCTTTTAGATCCTCAATACACAGGAAAACAACCCCATGGGCGTTGTTTAGGTGGCCGCATCTTAAGTGAAATTTCAGTAAAGTGTTCGTTACTCAGCTGTGATTTTAAGGTTAACCGTTACATTAAAGGTTTAAAAACATTCCTTAAGCTGTATTTCGGAACCCACATTAAGAGACAAATGGGAAACTCCAAATTACCAATTTCCCTGACCCTGAACCCTGACGATGGAGGCATTGTCTCTGAAATGTTCATTGGGACTTCCCAGAAATCGGTAATCCGGAGATTCCCGTTTATCTGTAATGGCGAGTTCCGCCTGCCGACATACGGCTTACTGAGTGTTTCTAAACCTCTAATTTATTAATTGCCGTGTTACAACTTTCTTTTCTTTCATAACCGTAGCATGTTGTATTATTCGTATTGTATTTTCTCAACTACTTGCTAAAAATTCACGCGCAGTTACAGTTCTAGTTTTGCCGTGCAGAAGGTTTGTAGTGCTCATATTCCCTCTCCGTGACCCCTATCATTCTTTAAATCACATTTTTTTGATAATTTGTCTACAGTATTACCTTATGAACGATATGAAACTTTTGGAGGAATAATTTCTGGTACGTTTTGTTATTATTTTAGATATAATTTAAAAAGTTAAAAAAATACTTAAGAGGATAGGTATTTTCTTCATCCATGATACTCATCATTATATGATATGCACACATCTATATTTGAATCAGTTTACCTTTTTGTGTCTTCATGTGATACTCACGGAAGGCACTGAGGTGGGCTCCTGTCAACACGTTCAATTTCGGTGAGAGCGGTTCCGGGTTCGATTCCCGGAGGGAAGGATATCTCTTTATATAGACGCTTCTCCGGATATATATATACATATAGGATACTAAAGGCGAGGCAGAAGGAAGTGCCTCACGGAGCCGCCGATTTTTTTGCCGTAAAGTCCCGGGTTTGGACATCTAGGAAAAAAGCGGACTTCCATTCTTCGCATCATGGGTTCGATTCTAGGGGGCCCCAAAAACGGCCACTTTCCCATAAGAATGCATTGAGCGCATTTTCAAAAATTCATTTCGCGTACCTAGCGTAAGGATAGATCAATGAAATTTACGGAATCGTTAGAAAATGATTTTATCTACCGTTTGCCACAAAAGATTTATCTCTGATGGCCCCAGGTTCGATGATAGGTAAATTCTTAGTGCAAAACTTTCAAGAAATCATTTCGGTTACTTCCATGTAAGATAGAACGTTCAAATTCACGTAGTCGATATTGCGCAAACACCTCTATCGCATACCAAGAGGTTTTTGCCCTGAGTATCTTTTGTTCGATGCTAGGGCAGTTTTCTGTCTGAAGTTCATGAATTCATTTAGGGTATTTTCTGTTAAGATAGAAACTAGCAATTTACGGAGTTGTTAGAGTGGATGATTGTATATCGTATGCCGTAAAGGTCATTGCCATAAAGGCCCAGGTTCGATCCCAGGAACACTCGAATGACCGAATTTTCAAAAATTCGTTACGGGATTTTCCGGTCAGGAAGATGGTTGAAATTTGCTGCATATATAGAAAGTAGGGACTACTATTATATGCCGTAAGAATATTTGTGCTAATAGACCCAGGTTCGATGCCAGGACAATCGTTAAGGACGTATTTTCAATAATTCGTTTAGTGCAATGTTGTTTGTGGATAGCACTCGGTGTATGGAAGGCGGAGTGTTGCAGTTGGTGTGTAATGCCTTTGTTAATCTATCTTACATTAAGCTTGCAGTATTCAAGCAACTTTTACTCGTATATATATATAGATAGATATATATACATATAGGATACTAAAGGCGATGCAGAAGGAAGTGCCTCACGGAGCCGTCGATTTTTTCCCGTAAAGTCCCGGGTTTGGATATCTAGGAAAAAAGCGGACTTACGTTCTAGGGATCATAAGTTCGAATCTAGGGGGGCCCAAAAACGGCCATTTTCCCATAAGAATGCATTGAGCGCATTTTCAAAAATTCATTTCGCGTACTTAGCGTAAAGATAGAACGTTGAAATTTACG
>KZ309807.1:10137-25346 GCA_000376725.2 Ladona fulva
GCCGACGGGTGGGTTTTCTGGCAAAAAAAAGTTTCCAACGCTGAACACCAGGCAGCACGGAGCCCCCGCGGCTCAGGCAGGGACAGGCAAAAACGTCGTGTTTGACCGGTTAGGTCGGGAGAACGCCGGCACGCTCCAGCAGCTGGCGGTAGAACGCCTCCGGATCGGTATTCAGTAGGCCCGGCAGTTCACGCTTGAGGGCATTCTCCACTTGCATCACCTGCAGCGGTGAGGTGCCCATCGACCAGGTCACATACGCCTGATAAAAGCCGTTCTGTTTCTGGCGCTGCGCCGAGGCCCGTTTTCTAATGTTGGCGTCCGTTTCATCCAGCAGCGTATCGAGGCGATGTGCATCACGCTGGCGTTTGGCCAGTTCGCTTTCGATGGTGGCTTCTGCATCTTTTTTCAGGTTCTGCAGGTCTGGACTCACCACCCAGCGCTTGATTTTTTTGAGGCGGTTTTTCAGCGAGTGCTTGCGCTCGATATCGAGACCCAGATGGGCGATGCGCACCAGGTGGCGTTCGTACTTCTTGCGCAGGCTCTCCGTCAGCCCGCTTTTGATGGCCCACAGCCGGTACTGGTTCAGCCACTGGCGGATTTCCTCCACCTGAATGCCGCGACTGGTGAAGAACGTCTCCGCCAGCCAGATGCGCAGCGGCTTGTTCTGGCCGGTATCCGTATCCTGACCGCGCGAGACGATAAGGTAGTCCAGCTGCTCGAGCACCGACAGCGCGTGCAACGCCACGTCATAGGCCTTGCGCCCGCTCTCGTAGACATGCAGCACCCCCATGGCTTTGGCCACGTCCTCGAACGGCAGCATGATTTCGAACGGGTAGTCACTGTCCGGGTTGTAGTCGCAGTTGGCGCCCAGCACCAGTGAAAGCACCGTCAACGCTTCACGGCTCTCCGACCGCGCGGCAATACGCATCGGTTTGGGACGGTAGTCCGGGTTGTTGCGTTGGGTATAGGGGATATAACCCTGACGGCGCAGGCCAATCAGGTCATCATTGCGCCGCCAGTCGTGGTTGCTCATACGGGCAACCACCTTGCTCGCCATGCCTTTTGGCACCCGGCAGCAGAGATTTGGAGTGTAGCGACGATGAATTTTTTGTTGCCCACGCCGTAACGCATTATTGGCACCACGGCATGATGTGCTTGATTTTGCAGGTTTTACCTGCGCAGTGCTTTGGCTATGCACATTCCCCTGCGCTTAAGGTCGGCAGGGGATGTTGATCTTGGATACGCTTCATGGCTATACTCATTGCAGGCCAGCGCCTGCTTTTGACCCCTGGAAATACGACTCCACCGACCAAAGTGACTCGTATTCCGGGGGTTTTTGCGTCTGGAGCTCCGCTCCATCCTGTCCACCTTCTGGCGTGGACGACCCTCAAATGCAAAATTTTTCCCACATTACCAAATTTTCCCCGTTGCCAGCAAGCACAAGCAGGGACGTCGCGCGGTTGGTCATCGCGCAACACGGTCAAGTTGTGAGAAAAATGACGCATCAGCGCACCCGCCGGAACGGCACCGGACGCTGCCAGCGGTAATCATCTGTTGACGACAGCGTGTCTTTTGCCGGCCGTGACCGCCTCTGTTCCGAAGGCAGGGCGTTCAATTCGCTCAGGTATTCCAGCAGGACCGCATGGCGCTGAGGCTTCGAATAACGAAATCCCGCCTCAAATTCGCGCCGCGCTATCCGCCCGGCCAGCACCGTGCGCTGGTAGTCGTCCAGGTCTTCTGCCGTGTGGGGTTTTCGTTTTGTCATCACATTTTCCCTCGTCATATCCTCTCGCTACGCCGTCCGCCATAGGTCAGGTTCGTTCGTCAGCCCCATCACCGTCATGCCGTCCCCCGCAGGTGCGGTGCCATCACTGACCGTCTGTCGCCGCCTGGGGACCTGCTGCAGGCAATAACGCTGCCGCTGCACGATGGCCTCGGCCTGCCGGTAGTCTGTCGCCTGCAGCAGCAGCTGCTGCCAGCGGGTGGCCGCCCGCCGCCACAGCCCCCGCGCCTCAAGCTGTTGTGCCAATGCGTCGACCGGCAAATAGTCGGGCAACGCGTGCCGGGACGGTAACCCTGTACTCATGCCAGCCACCACCCGGCCAGCCCCAACGCCAGCAGATGTGCCACATACGCCTGTAAAAAAAATCCTCTCGGCAGCAGACGTCGGCCGTTGACAGCCAGGTGGCTCTGCGCCTGCGGCAACGAGCCCAATATCAGCAGGGTTGGCAGCAGCAGACCGGCCAGCATCATCGTGAGGCCCAGTCCGGCATTGAGGGCCAATGTCAACAGCGGCCAGGCCACGATGGACAGCCCCCGCACCGGCCAGTCGTGGGTCACGTAGGCCGGCAGGCTGACACACAGCCCGTAGCTCGCCAGCAACAGCAGGGTGCCCTCCGTGCCATAAGTGCCGGGTGTGGCACCGTAAACAGTCCACAACACCAGCAGCAGGGCACCTGCCATGCCCATGCTGGGGTAACCCTTCCTGACCGGCAGGTGTATCAGCGCCAATGCCTGCGTCACCACCGCGAACAGGAACAGGATGTTCGGATCGGTGAAAGCCAGTCCGTCATGGCGCATCACCAGGGCGTAGCCCGGCTGGGCAAGGATCGCCCACAACCACAGCCGCGTCGCCTGTGCCTGCACGACCGGCTTTTTCGCCAGGTTATAGCCCCACACCAGCGCAAACAGCGGGAAAGCGCCGCGCCCCAGCAGAAACAATGCCGACTCATGCAACCCAAGCGCCCGGTTGGCATGGTCAAACACCATCAGAACCAGCGCCAAAAATTTCAACACGTCCTGCTGTAGCGGGGTGAAGCGAACGACTTCACGTACCTGTCGCAGTTTTCCGCTGTGCGGATCGAACATCGCCATAGTGATTTCCTTATCCTCAGTAGTTCGGTTGCCAGTCCTTCCCCTGCGCCCAGCGTGACTGCCAGTGCGCCAGGTACTGTTGTGCAATCTCTGGCATCTCGCGCAACACCACGACGTTTTCCGAATTGGCCCGGTCAGCCGATCGGCTAAAATTGAAGCTGCCCGTTTCGGTCGTCACGCCATCCACGACGATCACCTTGTCGTGCAAAAATTTATAGGTGTTCACCGTCCTGACGCTCACGCCGGCGTTGGCCAGCAGGTTCAGGGCCGCCCGGCCGGCGCCGTTCTGGTTGGCCTTCGCATCGACCACCACCCATACGCCTACCCCGCGCCGGTGCGCAGCAATCAGCGCCCGCGCCACCTCCGGCGAGGTAAAGGCGTACCCCATCACGCGGATGTCGCGCTGCGCTTCACCTATCACACTCATCACCAGCTGCTGCGCCGTGCCTTCCGGCGAAAACCCCACCTGCACCGTCGGCGCCGCCGCCAGCGGAAACGCCAGCAGCCAGCCGCTGAGCATCAAGGCAACTACGCAAGGCACGCGGGCCGTCAACCGCTGCCGCTGTTCATTCATGGTCTTCCGCCTTTTTCGGTCGGCCCAGCCAGTTCGACATGCCCATCCAGACCAGCATCGGCAGCGGGAAAAGCGTATTGCGCCAATACAGCGGGATATCGGTCAACGCGTCCCACTGCACATAAACCCAGAGGGTGGCGGCACCGGACAGCAAGACCGCGAGGGCTAACAAGATGCCCTGCGTCCTTGAGTTGTTATTCGTTGTTTGCATCAATTTTTCCTTTTGATAACCCCGGACACACCAGGGGCTTGTCACCGGGTGTGTCCGGGGTTGGACAAGGCAAGCCGCGTCAGTCGCCGCCCAGGGTTTTCTCTTTGGTCAGCTCACGTTCAGGATGCACATCGCGCACCAGATTCTGTTCGTCCTGCTGCAGCCGGCTACGGGTCGATGCCGGTTCGCGCGCCACCTGCCGGATGGCCGCATCGCGTTGCAAGGCCGCATCCTGGCCCAGCACGTCCCGCACCACCGCGTCCGGCAGGTGCGCTTTCACGTCCTCTGCCCGCAGCTCGCCGCGGAGGAGCAGTGCACGCAGTTGCTCATCATTAAGCCCGGCCAACCGTTGCGGGTCGGGGGCACCCGACTCGCGGCCGAGTTTGTCGGCCTGCGCCTGCAGCTCACGTTGTTGCCGCTCTTCCGGGGTCTCCGGCAGTTTGATGGCACTGTCGGACGATAGACTCCCCAACGCGGTGGCCTTGAGGGTGTCATCATTCACCCATATTTTTCCGCCGGTCATCGCCTGGGGGTTAAAGGGGACGCCCTCTCCCTGCAGGCGAACCACCACGCCACTGTCAGGATGTTGAGCAGCCAGCCGAATGCCGACGTCCATTGACGTTGCCAGGCGGGTTTCATTGTTTTGGCTTGCCTGCAGCGCCACAAACTGCGCGTTATCACTGCCGAACACCCGGCCCTGTGTCGGCAGTCCGCCCACGCTTTTGCCCTGCGTATCCGTCAGTGGCGCCAGCCAGGCGCCGGCCGGTTTGCCGTTGACGTCATACATCGGCAGCATCGCGTGCGGCTGCGGGTATTTTTTGCCGGGTGAAACGTAATGCGCCAGTGAGTCGCCGACCAGCCCGGTTTGTCGTAATACTGCCCGCCCCAGCGCATTGCCGGCCAGTGGTCCGGCCTTCCGGTACAGGCTGCCCGCCGCACGCAGGCTGCCTGGCGCCATCCCCAGCACCGCATCGTGTGCCGTGGTGCGTTCTTTGGCTTTCCCGATGGCCTTCAGCCACCCGGCTTCGTCATCGGTGTACACCTGCACGTGCTCCTTGGCGCGCGACAGCGCCACATAGGCCGAGGCCCGGTTCACCATCTGTTCGCGGCCGCCTTCCACGCCCTCCAGCGTGATGGCAAAGCGCTCACTCGCCCCCTGCGCGCCGTGCGCGGTGATGGCATAAGCCAAATCGACGTGCCGGTCGTGTTGCTGCAGGCGGGGATTAACGGTACGGGTTTGTTGCCCATCGGAAAGCGT
Source organism: Ladona fulva (assembly GCA_000376725.2). Classification (NCBI taxonomy): domain Eukaryota; kingdom Metazoa; phylum Arthropoda; class Insecta; order Odonata; family Libellulidae; genus Ladona; species Ladona fulva. The sequence goes on from KZ309807.1 coordinate 15,055, forward strand.
GACGATGTCACCTTTTATTGCCTCAACCGTCCAGGTGCTGTTGGCCACATGCCCGCGCTCGACGTCAGACCTGGAAAAGCGCATGCGGTCGCCTACGCTCACCTCGACAGTGTGTGCGTGGTACAACGTCGCCTTCTCACGCGTTGCATTGGCCGGCGAAAACTGACGGGTATTGCCCTCGCCGTCCTGCAGGCTGACGGTACGGGATTTGCTGTCGATGTCAGCCATGCGGTAGTAGGTATTATCCAGCAGGACGACGGCGTCCCGGTTACGCACCCAGGTATCCAGCTTGCGCAGCTCACCGTCGCGAATATTGGCACTTTCCAGAACGGGTACGGTAAGGGACTCGCCCTTCAGTTCGCCAGCCCCGTTGCGCTCGTCATGGATGGCGGCATTGATGATGTGCCGATCGGCATTGAGATGGGTGATGATCAACGTATCCCGTCGGGCCGCCTCGGTGCGGCCCAGATAATCGCTGACAATCGCCGCATGAATGTCATCCGGCCCCTTGGCGGGGTACTCAACCACCGACTGCGCCGGCACCCAGGCATTGCCTTGCCGGGGCACGTTGGCCGGCGCCACCGCGCGTACCACGTCCAGCGCGCCGGGCACATCGTTATCAATTATCTTGTACACCGCTGGTTTCAGCTCGGGGGTCTGGCGCACAATCTCTTTCATGACCGCCATATCGATAGCGCTGCGTCCCTGTGCTAACCGGAACGGTGTCCCCGGCGCGATGGGCTGCAGCTGCGCTTCGTCACCGCTCATGACCGCGCGGCCGTTGCCCTCGGCAATCAGCGCGTAGGCGCGCGCCATATCGCTGTTGCCGACCATCGAACTCTCGTCCACCACAAACAGCGTGTTGCGGTAGTCCGGTTTCTCGCCGCTGGCGACTTTCATTCCTTCATCGTGCAGGAACGACGCCAGGGTTTGGGCGTCGACACCGGCGGCCTGCATTTCCCCCACCGCGCGGTGCGTCGGCGCCAGCCCGACCACGCGTGGCCGCTCGCTTTCAGGTAACTGGTCTATCCCTGCCAGAACGGCTTTGAATTGCGTCGTTTTCCCAACGCCCGCATAGCCCTGGATGGCCACAAACTGGTCGGTCGTGCTGAGAATGAGGTTGACACTCTCTTTCTGCCCCTGCGTGAGCGACTTCTGACTTGACGCCAGTTGATTTCTCGCCGCTTCGCTCATCAGCGCCGGCATACTGTCTTTGCCGTCGGCGATCAGCCGGATAATGCTTTTCTCTGCCTCGAAGCTGGCACGTGAGACCAGCAAATCCGCCCCGACGCCGGGCGCGACATCGACCTTGAGCAGTTCCCCGCGTTTGACCTGCGCCTCGATTTCCGTCTGGATGGCTTCCATCGACACGCCTTTGGCCGCGAAGCTCAGGCTACCGGCCAGCAGTTTGGCCTGGGCAAACGCGACGTTATCCCCTTCCAGCGTCGGAATGGCCAAATGAATGGCCTGCTGCTGCGGGGTAAACAGGGATGATTTCTGCCCGGCGATCGCGGCATCAAGTCCCTCTTCGCCGGCTAGTTGTTTGACCTGCTCACCCGCCAGGCGGTAAGCCGGGTGTTGGGCGACTTTCTCCTGCGTCTTGCGCGCATCGAGGGCCGAATAGAGGGTGATGTGCCCGCCGCTGCGGGCGATGCCACTCAGCGTGGCGCTGTTAAGCTCGTTTTTCTTCACAGCGGCATAGACCGCCGATGTACTGCTCACCGATGCGCCGAGGCTTTCCACGTACGCCGGCGCGACTTTGACGGCGCTGAAGACGTCGCTGCCGACCGCGAGCGTCCGTGCCTCAAACTTCTGCGCGGCATCCTGCTCGCCCGCCACCCTCACCTGCAGTTCACCGGCGCCGGCACGCAATACCGTCAATTCGGTGCCGGCTTTCATCGCGTCCTTGCCGCGCCCCTCCTGGCCTAACACGCGTAGCCGCTCGCCTTCGGCGACCGCTATCGTGCTGGGGCGAAACAGTGACCAGTCGGTGTCCAGCTCCCGTACCGCCAACGTCTGTTTTTCACCGGCAGCCGACCTCAAGACCAGGTTACGGGTCTGCGCACCCACACGGTCAATGACGAACCGTTCGCGCTGCTTGCTGTCTGCATCCCAGCGCTCCATCACCATACCTTCCCGGTAGGTATCGATGGCGCCCCGATTTTTGCTGTCCAGCCACACCGGCGTCAGCGTGGCCACGTGGGTCTCTTCACGCCCCAGCCACCCGGTTTCTTTTAACTCATCTCGAATCATCGCCGTCAGTATCCGCTGGTCGGCCGGGCCGTTAACCTGCGCGACCGCCGGACGGTCCTCGGCCAGCGCCTGCACCACGTCTTTGGCCAACTGACCGAAACGCTGCGCCTTGTCGGGTTCACTCACCACCTCCGCCGGCACCGCCTGACGGCCACTGAACTGATAGCGCGGTACGCCGGCCTCCTTCATGACGGAGAGCGCATTGCCCGTCCCCTTGCGCTTCTCGGTATCCATCAGCACCAGCTGGACGTTGTTACGCACCGCGCCATCCAGCAGGGTGACGGTCTCTTTCAGCGTCAGTTTCTCCGCCTGGTCAACGACCAGCGTGCTGTTCGGCGCGAACAGCACCTCACTGTCAAGCGCAGCCCGCGTCAACACACGGTCTTCATCGAGATGGACGCTTTGCTGCAGATACTGCTGCGACTGCCGGTCAACGGTCAGCACGGTGGCATCGCGGCCCTGCTCGCGCGCAAGCGCCACCACTTCCGCTACGCGGGAACGGTTAACCGATGCGCCCCCTATCCCCGACAACACCGCCATCGCCGGCGCGTGTTGCGCCAACTGCTGCACGGCATCGCTGTAGGCCGGCAGGCTGCCGGTACGCGGGTCGGGTCGTGGCGCGCCGATGACCACCGCGCTCTCGTCAATATGGGTGCGGCTCAGCTGCGCCACGCTCAGTTCATCGAGCAGATGAATATCGGAGGTGAATACGCCCTTCTCCTTGTCGAGCGGGATAAGCTGTTCACGTTCAATGGCGCGGTCGATACCGTCACGCACCGCATCCAGCATGCCCGGTTCACCGGAGAGATAGCTGATCGCCTTGTTGGCCACCTGGTTGTGGGTGAAGTTGACCTGACGGTCAGAGAGCGCCGAAATGGCTTGCCCCACCGCCTGGTCGACAAGGGTATCGCCCCCCGCTTCCAGCGGGGTCGGGGATGGCGTCACCATCGTGCGAGACTGCGCCTCGGCCTGATACGATTTGGGGTCAAAATCGGTGGCCTTCATTTCCTGCATCCAGGCGACAAACAACTCGGCCTGGTCGGGCGTGACCTTGGCCTTGCGCGTATCCAGCGTGGCCATGTCGCGTGATTTGAGTGAGGCATCGGGGCCGGCAGCGGCATCGATGGCATGGCTGCGCTTGGAGAACGGCTCCCTTACCGCCTCCGTGCTTTTGAACTCCCACATACCATGTGGCCCGGTAGTTTCGGTCTCGTATCCCATCGCCTCGACTTCACGCTGCAGGATATGGCGGTATATCTGGCCGCCCGCCACCTGGTTGGCATACACGTTCTCGATAAAGCCGGTCTTGCCGACCGTATCGCTGGAGAGGGTCTGCCACTTGCCGTCATGTTGCGTGACGTTGGCCACCACCGCATGGGTGTGCAGTTGCGGGTCAAGGTCACGGGACGTATCGTGGTTGAACAGGGCAACCACCAGGTTGCCGGTCAGTTTGGTTTCGGAAACGCCGTCGGTCATCACCCGCGTCGAGGCCAGTTTCTCTATCTCACGCACCGCCACCTCTACGGCGTGGTTATGCGCGGCGATAAGGCGCTTGTCGCCGCCCAGCATCGCCATGATGGAGACGCTTTTGGGCGCCGAGAACGTCAGGTCATAGCCAGGACGATGTTTGTTCTCGTTGCCGACCATGCGGGTCAGATCGCTGCCATCCGGCAACTTCCCTTCCAGCACGGCCACGAAATCCTTCACATCCACCTTGCCCGTCAGGCCCAACGCCTCTGCCCCCTGACCTACCCAGCGCTCATCCATGCTGCCCAGCACGTAATAGTTATCCTGATGGGTGTAATAGTCGCCGGCCTTGCCGGCGGGTCCCACCGGCCAGATGCTCATCATCGGTGCAGATCCTCCCAGGGTTCGTTGTCTCCCACCTCATCTCTGCTCACTTCGTTCAGCTCGCGCCGATGCCGGTCAATATTGATATTGACTTCTTCCCGCCGCTGTAGGGATTGCTGACTCATCCCGTCCTGCTCGGCCTGCCAGGCTTCGTACTGCGCAACGTCCACGATTTCCCCCTCGGCATCGATGCCCGGCGGCAGGTCACCGCGTTCGGCATCGGCTTTTTTCGAGGGTGGTTTGGGCAGCAATTCATCTTCTCGCCCGCCGACGGGTGCCGCGGCGGCAGTGGACGCGGGGAGCGTCGATACGGTCTCCGACGGCACAGTCTGTTCAGACACCACGGTGTCGGGGCGCAAGCCCTCCTCACCACCGCCCTCTGGGGCGTTAGCCGCATCTTGAGCCGTACCGCTGCGCTCTGTTGCCACAGTGATAACATCGCTCGCACGGCCGGTAACCTCAGCGGAGGCCGCCGCGGGAACAAAGAGCGCCCCCAGATTGCCCATGATTTTATCCCGCGTGGCCAGCGCCGACTCCAGTCGAGCCTCCGCCCCCAAATCGAACTCGCGTTCGATAAAGGATTGCGCCACCTTGCTACGCTTTTGGTATTTGAGTTTCATTTTGACCACCGGGTAGGGTCCGGGGAGCGTGACGTAACAGCACAGGTCGGGCAGCGTCTGGATATCGCTGTAGCTCACCAGCCCGAAGCGCTCCATGTCCTTGCCCAGCGATACCCCATCCCTGACCGGGTCGGCGCCGTAGGAATACTGTTCTGAGGCTTTTTTGTGCTCTTTCTCGCCGATTTCGCCAGCGGCAAACTCCGCCGACACCCGGTCGGGCGACCGGAAGAAGAAGCGGGTGTTAAGCACCTGGTTAAGCGCGGCGGCCGACTTGACCCCATAAATATCTTCCAGCTGCGCATACGACTGGAACCCCAACACGAAGCAGCCACCAAACTTGCGTGCTTCCGGAATGATGGTGACCAAGTCAGGCAGCTTGTGCAGCGTCGGAAGTTCATCAGCAAAAATCCACACCCGACGGTCAAGGTTCACCCCCATCGACAACAAACTGTGGGAGGCAATCGACAGCCACATGGAGATGAGCGGTTTGAGTGCCTTGTGGCTTGTCTCGTCGGACGTCAGGAACAACCAGCCGTTCTTTTCACCGTCACGCACGCCCCGCATCCAGTCACGAATGGTGAACACCGCGCCCTGGGCTTCGATGCCCTGCAGGTAGCGAATGGCTTTGGCATAGTTGGTCAGCACGCTGCGGATGGAGATGGCGGTCTTCTCGATTTTACCGTCCACCAGGTTCGACGCCGGCGTCCCTTCCAGATAAGCACGCAACCGGGGCAAATCGATGGACAACAGCGTATTGAGCAGTTTGGCGTAGCTGCGGTCTTCGTCATTGCGCATGCGATAGGCCGCCTCAACGAAAATGGTACGGGCGGAGCCCTGCCAGAAGGGGTCTTCATTGCTGCCCATGGGAATAAGGATATCGGCGATATTCTCGAAATCGGGCAAGGTGATGCACTCGGACCACAAATCCCAGGCCACACAGCGGGCATCGAGGGGGTTGAGCACCTTGTCGATTTTGGCATCAAAGTAGTCCGTGATGAAATCACAGTTCTTGTCGAACACGATAACCATGTCGCCTCGCGCCCGGGCATGGTCCATCAGCTTGCGCATGGTGACCGACTTGCCGGTGCCGACACTGCCCTGCAGGAGAATGTTCTTGGTCTCGGAATTTTTCACCAGCGGCAATTTGTCGATACGGATGTCTGAGACCTTGTGGTCGCTTTTGAGCATTTTGGCCACCACGGCGGGATTGTCGGTCAGGGTACGCCCGCCGGTGACTTCGTCCTGACTCTGTTGCTTACCCTGGCGCCCCAGCACCCAAATGGCCACAATCCCGCCGACCACGCAGGCGGTCAGCGCAACACCGCTCGCAAACAGGGCTTCACGCCATACCAACTGCCCGCAATACACCACATAGCGGTCGACCAGCACCTGCTTGCCGGTGTAGACCAGCTCCCGGCCATAGTAATCCAGATGGTAAACAGACTCTGACGGGGCCACGCTGGGCCAGCTCTCGAGCAGTCGCACCCACCAGTAAATCATGCCGTTGGTGAGGTTCTGCATCGACACGCGCCACATCATGACGCTGACGGCCACCAGGAAGAAGGCGATGAACAGGCAATAGAAAATCAGGTTGCCAATCTGGGCGAACATGCGCAGGCGCATGAAGGCAATCTGCCCGCCCTGGGTCATGTCCTTGGCGTTAAAACTCATCGACACCTCCCTGCGCTGCCGTCATGATGCAGTCCAAACGCTCGGTGTCGGACAGCCGACTCAGTGCCAACAAGGCACCGCGCATCACCCGCGCGTTGCTGTAAAGCGGGTTCTCAGCCACCATGCGCTGCAGACGAACCAAAGCGTCATCATCAAGCCGCAGTGTGGTGGTATGGTTTTTTGCGTGAGGCTTGGCCACCTTACTCACCTCCTTGCTTGCGGGATTTGAATAGTTGTAACGCCGAGACAATTGCTGACACCCCGAACCTATTCAGATCCAACAAGCCAACAATCATAGAAAATAAAAACGTCAATAAAAGTGGAACTACATATAAGAACGCAGGGAAGTTTGTATATTTTGTGGAGAATGCCGCAATAGCGACGACGACACCATATACCAAATAGTGAATTTTAAATTTTCGGCTTAGTATACAAAAGAATGTAGATCTCTTTCTGAATCCCTTAGGGACCGCCAAATACTTAGATCTAACATCAAAAACCATAAACGCATAAATAACACCAACCCCTAGGCCGCCTGCAACGGCTTNAACTTCTGTTTATCGACTTCTTTGCCGTATTGCTGTTGTTGTGTCTGAGATTCAGCATCGTGATGCTGTTTAAGCCTCCCTTGAGCGGCTTCGACATTACCCTGTTGAGCAGTGATCTCGTTTTGTTTTCTTTGCTGCTCGGCGCTGTTACTCTCAACCATGCCTTTAACCTGATCGCCCACGTCACTCTTGATCCCGGCAGCAGCTGTTCTCGCTTCAATCTCGCCCTGATGGTGTTGATGATCGGCATTAACATCACCGGAACCGCCGCCATTGACGGATCCCATCGAGGCACCGAGCCCTTCTCTGCTGGCCTGGTATTGCGTATCCACCTGCGGTGCCACCTGATCACGTACAAACTCGCGTGCCAACTGCTGTCTTGTCGATGCTGCTTCCGACGAGTGCCCAGTTAAAATGTTGCCGGCATCGTCTGGCGAACGTTGCATCACGTATTGCGCGAACTGCTGGCTCAGGTTCTCACGCATATCGCCGCTAAGGCTTTCTGTGCGCGACGCCTGCTCGGACAGTTCATGGCTGCGGGTATGTGCGCTGCTGTACTGCTCATAGCTGCTTTTGGCGCCAGATAGAGACGCGGATAGCTGATCGATACGCGAGTCGGCGTTGTTGTCGGTGTGCCCGCCGGACTGACTCGTACGTTGGCTGGTCAGATAGTCCATACCTTCTTTGAAGTCGGCAGCGGCCTGAGCATTCTGATCGTGTCGTGCATCCTGGCTGCCGCGAGTGCCACTGCTGGCTGAATGTGAATCTGAATCAGTCTGCTTGCCACCCGCGCTAACCCCAGCATACCCCTCTGCCGTAACCCCGTTACCTAGAACTTTCAATCCAGCACTCCCACGAACCCCACCTCGTGAGTCCCAACCCCATGAAACATCACCAGACCGTTGAGCCAACTCACTGGTCGCCTGCTCATGACTGATGTTATTGCCCTTGGCATAACTATCCACCGCGCTGGCCATCTTGTGTGCTGCGATGCTGGATTGGCTGTTCTGCGCCGTATCGGCGCCCTGAGTCATCGTATCGCTGCTGCCACGCTGACCGGTGAACTGCGACAGTTGCGTCCAGGCACTGGAGATGTTGTTGTTGAAGCCCTGCATCGCGGTTTGTGCCTGGCTTTCCGACTCCCGGGCCATCTGCTGCTGCGCCGTCGCTATTTGTCGCGTCACGCCGATATCCACCGGAATGCGCGATGTTGAACCGGTGGCATCGAACACCTGACTGCCGTCGGCGGTCTGGGTCTGACTGCCCCCGGTGCCCAGCTGTTTGGTCATCTGTCCCATGCGCACATCGCTGTTGGTGTTCCAGGTGTTGCCGGAGACGTTTTCCGACTGCATGTTGCTGAAGCTGTAGTTGGCGTCCGCCGTGGTGCTTGCTGCCGCTGAGCTTGCGCCAGACAGCGCATTGTTGAACGAATGCCCGATGCTGTTGAGGGCATTGCCCAGACCGATGGCGATGTACCAGGAAATGAACGGAATGAACATCGAGATATAGCCGGCCGTGGTGGCAATGTCCGAGTAGTTCAGTTGCACCACCGACAGGTTGCTGAGCACCACCGGGGCGCCCATCTTGCGGGCATGGAACGTCATGGCGCTGTTGAGAATGGCGTACAGCAGCGGCCAGCTCATCAGCCACAGCCAGGCGAAGACGTAGCCCTTGAACACCTGCCACCCCTGATTGACCATCCCCACCAGAATAATCATCGGGAACACACCCATCAAAATGCCCATCATCACCACGTGCAGCGTCGGCAGCATGCGCATCGCCACCTGACCGACGGTCGCCTGCGACAGTCGCTGTTTCTCCAGCGCGGACGTGGTGGCAATATTGAGCATGCCGGCCGTGTCGTTGCTGCGCGAGGCGTAGCTCAATATCCCGCTGCGCAGGCCGTTCATCACCACGTTCTGCTTGATGATGTCGGAGGCGGCGTTCTTGTTCTGATAGAAGTATTGGTAGCTGTTTCCGAGCAGTTGACCAAACAGTAAATCCGCATCCGGTTTGCCGCCGAACAGCTGACGGGCGTAGTAGTGCCAGGTTTTACTGCCAGTTTGGCCTTCCAGACCCAACATTTTTTGAAGCGGGGCCGCCGCCTGCTCGCAGGTCATGAATTTGCCGTCACGGCTGAACAGGCCGCGCAGCGGGCTGGGTTTGCGAAATATCAGCGTGTAGGGGTCGGGAGAGTTCATCAGCTCATTAAGGCTGTATTTGCGGTTGAGCAGGATGTCGCCAATCACGCAGTTTTGTACGTAATCGGCAAACAAGTCGGTCAGCTCCGGGTTCTGCGCGGTAAAGTCGGTGCTGCGTGCCACCAGAGCGGCGCCGAACAGCATGCCGGTGCGGCTGTACGTGGCCACATCCGGCTGGCTGAACACCTTCTCATAGCCCTGCACCATCACGGTACCGAACTGCGTAAACAGGGTGGCCGGGAAGGTGATGCCCAGCGGCACATTGTCGACCACGTACACATCACGCGGGTTGGTGTTGTCGATGACCTGCACCCGCGGGCCTTTGGTCAGCGCCACGCCGACGCCAATCAGCACAAACACCCAGGTCAGCACGCGAATAAAGTCGTGGGTGCGTATCCACTGCACCATCAGCACATACACCCCCGCCAGAATACCCACCCGCCGTATCCAGGCCCAGCCGTCGGTTTGCATGAAGGCCGCCACCGCATTCAGGGTCTCGCGCATCCAGTCACCGCCACCGATGACATACATCTCAGCCACGGCCATTATTGACCTCCCCCGAAACGGTAGTTGTCCTGATAGCGGGTCAGCATGCGGGCCGAGACTTGCTGCCGCATGACCCGCATCTGTTGGTCAACGACCAGCAGTGCATCGGTCTGTGTTTGTACCCGGGACTGAAGGGAAGCCAGCAGTTGGTTGGCCTGCGTGAAGTTATTGTTGAGTTGCTCCATCGTCGCTTCCGGGTAGTTGCCCACCGCCAGCATGGCGCGGGCGCCGCTCATCAGTTCCTGCAGGTATTGCAGCATGATGTCGTAGCCGATGTAGTCCGCCAGGCTGTAGACCAGTGAGCTGTCAACACCGAGCATCTGCGGGTCGACCAGATAGGTCAGTAGCGGCACATGGGTGCTGGATATCAGTCCTTTTTCTTTCTCGGTGAGCGGAATATCGTCACGCGCCTTGCTCTTGATGCTGATCAGCATGGCAAGGATTTGCCCCTTGAGCGCCCGCTCCGGACTGATGGTGACACTGCTTTCTGCGACCACCTTGAGGCACTTGTCGCTGTCATTGCAGTGGTAGATGCGGGCCGTCCCGCCGTCCATCAGCGCATGAATAATGCTCTGATCGGTGGTTTTCGGCGCCAGCGGGGT
>KZ309809.1:0-13396 GCA_000376725.2 Ladona fulva
AAATTGATTCTTGACATAAGTTTAGACAATGAATTTGTATGAATTCAGTTAATATGGAACTCAAAATTCTCAACAAATGTTGCCCCTCCATATCTTACTACCTATTTTAAAAAACCAAGATCTAGATTCATACCCTTATAATACCATACAGATATGTATCCCAAGTACTTTTGGAGAGTAAGATATAGGAAAGAGCTTATCTTCTCCATAGAAAATTGCCTAACATTAGACTCTTTCCTGGGCATAGTTTCTAATAATGGGGACATTTAGTGAATTTATTTTCATAGTACCTATTTAGTTTTCCAACTATTATTTTCTAATTAATTTTTATGCCTCTTTTTCTTGTCCTGTTAAATATACAATATTTTAATTATTAGATATTTACCTATAGTACTGATCCATCTACTCTTTTTCTAATTCTAATTTCGGTCTCTTAAGATCCATAGAGGGTTCAATCTGCAGGCACGTCATCATATTACTCAAAGCAAATACGTTTATAACTCCACAGTATTTATTAATGGTAATAATTTTTACTTCTGTATTATTTTGAATTCGTTGCTCCTTTTCTTATGTTAGCATATCCTACATCACAAAATTTTCTCTAAACCTTCAGTTGAGTTTTTCACCAATACCCAAATTGCTTTGTGCATTATATTTTCAATTCAAACTAAAATTTATTTAACCAAAAACTACAGTGAAGCAGTATAAGAATTGTCAACATAGTTAAATAAATATCATCACAATAAAATATATAAATGTATATGCAAAAGGTGATAAAAAATACAGAAAATGAGAGGGAAAGGTTTGAAGTAATACTACATAAGTTTCTTTCTTATTTGTATCTAGATTATAGTTCTGACATTTAGGTGATTGAATTTAACATATTCAATTGCCATTGATATAACTAAGCTTAAAATTATCATATAATAACATCTGAGGTTAAACTTTACAGAGTACAATAATAATAAATTATTTTAACATCACCTTGTAATAATGGATCGTATGAATAGAGTAAAAGGAATTAACTTCCTGCCTGCAATTATGAACGCTGGGGAGATTTTTACCGTTACCGGGAGTTTTACCTGAGCTGGAGAGACGAATGCTGAAATTAAATCATTGTCAATGTATTTCATATTGGCGCCTATTAATCGGGCCGACCATGATTTGCTATGATAGTTTTAAGAATTGCTGAGAGATAGCAGCAGATTATTCTTCCAACCCTGTCACCCAATGCAACAATTTCCAATTTTTCGAGCAAAACATAAGCATGAATTAACATTTAGGAGAAGAGAAAGAAAGAGAGCAAAGTTAAATTAAGTAGCTAAAGAATCATCTGCTATGATCAACTATCGATAGATGTGATTCTCTATTCTTATTCAGAAATATGTTGCTAATATACCGTTTCTCGCTCCTTAGTGATTTAAAATTTCTTTTACCTCTTGCATAGCTACGATGAAGAGAATACAGTTCTAAAGCCTTAGGAGTAAGTCCCAACATGCTCCTAATGGGGACTGAGTACGCTGTGATTCCGCGATACTAGGATACTAGCGCTGCGCTGAGATTCGACAGTACTACTCGCTTTACCCAAAGCTTGTTTTCAAGATTCCCATTTAACTTAAACTTTCTCAATTGTTTAATTCAAAACCCTTTGTTGATGTTGAAGGATAGAAAATATCATAAATTATTTTTCTGGATCTAATTTTTGCACGACTTAAACATTTTGGCACGTACAAATGTAAAAACAACTACAATATTCTATCGTCCATTTATTTATCGTGAAAATACTTATATCAGGTAAATTATTGTGGCTGGTGCTTGCATATGTTAGATACTGGCTGAGGTGACCCATACTATTTTTGTTAATGCAACATTCTGTGTTCTTGAGTCATTTCATATAATTAGTGTTTATATTGTTAATCTTCCTGGTTAATAAATCAGTGATCGCGTTTACAGTTGCTGTCGACAGCACCGATATGATAACGGCTTACATGGCAGCGTGAAACTTGTAGGTTCGCCTCTGCAGGGTTCAATCTGTTTAGAAGAAACTACTTTGGTCGTTTCCCTTTGCGCAATATTAAATAAGCTAACTTTGCTACTTTCGAAATTGGATAGTAATGTGTGTTAAAATAGCACCACTCACGAGTCTCAGCCAGTTCGATATGTTAAAAATCGCAACTGTGCAACCTTATAAAGGTAGGATATATTTGGAGTGAAGTACATGACATAAATGTTGTATATATACTATATAATTATAATTACTAGTGAGTAATTTCTTGTTTTCCTTCCAAATCATCGAGCGTTTTCAGTATACGTGCAGGCAAATAGTTTTCTTTTGCAATTAGTTTCTATGGTTTGGTCGGATGATCTGTCACAAAATAACTTCATTTATGAATATGCTACATTGTAACGCCTATATATGCAAATTATCAAAGCAATATGTAGCTGCAACAAATCAGGCATCTATATACATTGTCTACTTGAAAGTATGCTTTGGATTTCCTCTTATGAGGTGCGTGATATATGTTTACTGAAAATGATAGTAGTAGCAGTATTTTTAAAAGAGTTTCCTCTCCACAGCTAAGCTCATATCGAAGAAAATCGCCTGCCACTGGGAATTGAACTCTGGAACAATTTGCTGAAGTGAAAGAGCTACCGTACTAGCAGTCCAGGAGCCCTACTCGTAAAAATAATTTCAGAAATAAATATAGTTTTTAGATGAATTACAATCAGAAAAACCAGCAAAGTAGACATAAAATACAAACTAGATAGAATATTGAAAAAGCAATCAATCTTTGCTAGTAGACATATATAGTTATCCCGAGAACATTATTTACCATAAGTAAGGGATAGCTATAGTAAAGTATTTATAAATAAACATATTTCATTGTACAAAAAGATCAAAGTCATTGAGTAGTTACGTAATGGGAATGTCGTCAAAACAAACAATCAATTTAAGGTTTCATGATTTTGGTTACAGCAGTAAACTTTCTTCTAACATTTTTCTGTGACTGTGAAGGGGATTAACATTCTGCATGACATTTACATTAACCTGATAGGGAAACATCTTATAAAGACAACTTAAATCTCTATGTACAGTTGTAAGACATGACAATACAAAAAATTTACATTTGACCATATTTGCCATTGCACAGTTTCTGTAACTGTGATGATAAACTTAGCATTNTAGACATAAAATACAAACTAGATAGAATATTGAAAAAGCAATCAATCTTTGCTAGTAGACATATATAGTTATCCCGAGAACATTATTTACCATAAGTAAGGGATAGCTATAGTAAAGTATTTATAAATAAACATATTTCATTGTACAAAAAGATCAAAGTCATTGAGTAGTTACGTAATGGGAATGTCGTCAAAACAAACAAACAATTTAAGGTTTCATGATTTTGGTTACAGCAGTAAACTTTCTTCTAACATTTTTCTGTGACTGTGAAGGGGATTAACATTCTGCATGACATTTACATTAACCTGATAGGGAAACATCTTATAAAGACAACTTAAATCTCTATGTACAGTTGTAAGACATGACAATACAAAAAATTTACATTTGACCATATTTGCCATTGCACAGTTTCTGTAACTGTGATGATAAACTTAGTATTATAATAGATCAACTAGAAATTATTATAGCTGTAAAAGTATAATTACAAAGGACAAATTTTAAGGCTTATAAAAGTATTGAAATCATAAAATGAATCACAATTTATAACTTTACAAGAATAAGAAAATAAGCCAGAAGCATAACAAACAATTGAAGCCACCTGTCTATTACTTTTTACATAATTACTTGCTCACAGTCAGGAAAATGAAAAAAAAAATGCATTGAAAATTCATATCGTACAGCTTTCAAAGATCTCATCCAATTTATAATGTATAACTGCTTCCCATTAACACAAATATTTGAATGAGCTTTAGCTCACTTTTAGAAAATTCCTCATATTAATGAAGAAGAGAATTTAGAAAATTGCTCATATTAATGAAGGGAGAATGAATGATGCAGGTGTTTTGGTTTTAGGGAAGGCACTGAATTTTTAAAAGTCATGGAATAAAATCAACAGAATCTTGAGGATATATGGATGAGAGTGACAAAAGACCCAACCATGAAAAAAGCAAATTAAACAAGAAAATAGAGCAAGCTGAAAAACAAACCATTAGTCATTCCAATCCATGTGACTGCATGTGAATATTAATTTGTTTCAAATACCCTAGAGATAGGCCAAGGTATAGCCATGTGGAATTTGAGAGGGCATGATGAAGACAGCAAATTGACCCCCACACCACCTTATTGGCAAATCAAGACCTCAAAGTATCTATGTACAAAAGCATGTTGCTGCTTCATTTTTTAATCATATTGGGTGGACAGAATTGACCACACCATACCAAACATCAGCATGAATAATGCAATCCCAACATCACTGCCAACTACTAGCATCATTCTATCATATGAAAGGAATGGCCATCCGTGAAAACAACTGCAAATGGGAGGATGCAGGATTCTTCTGAAAATTCTGAAAAAAATTGTCATGGTAATTTCTGGAAGGATAAAAATATTTATGGAAAGATAAATTAAAGAACTCCATCACAGACCCTCAACCCATGTTAAGCGATTGTCACAAGATATTTACATCCCAGCAACATCATAAAATATTATACAACGATTTAGTGAAATTAAGAAAAAGAAGATGCACAGAAGTCCTGCTGTTGTGTAGGATTTCTTCCTAGCTATCTTCAGCAGATATTGGTCTTCAGAACACACAGTTACAATCTTTCACACGTAGAACACATCACTATGCTTCTTAACAGAGTTCAAGGGGGGCTCCCTTATTATGTTCTTCAGAATTTTTTCATTCCAGGCAGTCCCCTCACATGTTAGGCAATCATTTTTTTCTTCCTGTATGCTGGAGAAGAAGAAATGGAGATGAACAATTTACTCAATCTTACTGAGAAATCAAATGAATCCTTCAATAATGGAATTTAAACGCATTATAAATTTATTTTAATAGAAAATCCTTGCATGACAGTCATAGATTGAAAAGGAGGACTACTATTCTCTCAGTCATCTCCTCAATGTCAGCTTCTGACTGCACTGTTTCCACCAGAGGTAAAGGTGTAGAAAAGGCAGTGTCCTGAGCATATTGATAGCCATTGTGATCAGATAGCTATTTGATGACTTCAGGTTGCACAACTGCCTTGGAGAGCACTAACTTGGACTCAGCATGCACAAAAACAGAGATTTAGAATGTTAGCATTTCATAATTGTCATTAGCTTTTTGAAAATTACAAACAGCATACTAAATTACGTTAACTTATTATGGAATGTCAGATCTACTACACCTTTTACTTTGACAGTGTCTGCATATGTATCATTCAAGTATAGTCAACTATTCCTGGACTCACCCCAATTACAGATCTGTTGCAACAGCATCTTCCATGGCCAAACAATCCTGTGGTATTATCTTAAGGATGTCTGGAGTCTGTGCATAGGAGGATGACTAAAACCTTAACCTTCATCTCATCTACAAAGAGTAGCATTATATATCTCAAAAAGATAACTCATGCTCAATTAATCAAAGATATAAAACATATAAAATAATTTGGACAAAAAATTCAAAGAAATCAAACCATTTGCAAGCTGGATCTTTTACTAAAGCAATTCAAGAATCACATTGGCAACTGAAACCACTGTGTCCTTCAATGATCAACATTCCCCAAGCCATAAACAAACAAAATAATTTGAAATAATTAAATTGTGACTTGTATAGTAACTGACAGTTATAATGTAAGACATTGCAGGCAGCAAGGAGTTGCATTGATAAAACAAAGAAACGATGTTAAATTTCTCCATAGACAAGATTTGGCAGGCATCATTGTAGAGTGTATCCTAATTAAATAAATTGCAGGAGCCAAACTGAATATCGTTTCTATTCATCTTTGATAATTTCATTGTTGGATCTGTGGTTGGCTATTCCAATTTGGAACTTTTCAGAAATAATCTCACAAGTACTTTGGCAACAATATGGGAAAGGCATTGTTAATTTTATAAATGAAGAGTACATTAAAACATTTCTTTTAAAGTTGGTGGAGAGATGTAGTAAATTATTCTCAAAGAAACTAAATAGTGATTTTGTTTGGAAAATGTGTTTTCAAAGTATCCATTATGTGTTCATTCTCAAAAACTGATCAATGCTGGAGGAAGATTATGTAAAAGTTAACTTTACTTTTGATGGTTAATGGTAGTTTTCTGAGGTATTTTAAAGACCCAGCCCTAGGCGCCCCTTTCCCACCATTTCTGCTCTCATCCCGGGCTCGAGCTGATTAGAGACCTGGGCTTATCAATAGAAAAAGAACTGCGAGAGAACCCTCCGCGAGCAGTACGTTTTGAAAAGTTATATACAATTGCAATAGACAACAATTTGATATCTCCGTCGCATCCATCGTTCAAAGACAAGTACAGGCGTCTTTTGATGGACGCTCCACGATGAAATTTAGGTTTTTAATCTTTTCCGTAGAAATTACCCGGTGAAACATGGCAATACTGCATAGTTAGGAGATCCATTGGCGAGGATTTCAAGTATTTGAAAGTGGCAAAACCAAACTAACCTAACAACCTTTGCTCTTCTTATTTCTGCTATATTTTCTGCTACGTGTATTTCAGTCGCTCATCTTCAGTCGTTGCTGAGCAAAGGTTCTCTTCGTAAGGAGAAATGAATGTTATTAATAACTCAAGCGTATGTACAACGACAGATAAGATTATACGATTGAATATTGATATTGTTTGCGTATTGCATTATTTTATTGCATTATTATTGTCTATTTAAACACCCTGTGAGCCGTCTTTCGGCGTGTGGCAGGCACTATGACTCTACCTTCCTATTCGATTGTAAATATGTCATAATCCTATTGCAAAACTATCCTTAATTTATCTTCATTTTGCTTATTCATAAGTAATTGCATTTTACTGGCATTGTACAATTTATAAAACATCGCATCAATTCCTATTCAATTTCTCCGTTACAGATCCTAACGATTGGAATTAAAAAATATCCGCAACGTCCTTTCGGTTTAGATGCCTTTTTCGATCTGTTTAATAATAAATACTAACATATAATCCTGTATTGGCTCACTTTATCTCTAAGATGTTACAGCTTTGGTAATCACGTACGCGACCTATGAATTTAATAGTCCGCAAGTGAGGTTTACAGGTACAATTAGCATAAAAATATTGAATATTAATAAAATATTAAGAGCACGATATCTATGATAATTAAGAATGAGTTGACGTAGACAAAATACTACACATGTACGAGAACTTGCAATGCTAGAAGCGGCGGTTGAGGGAGGGAACTGGCAAGTAATTAGTCATGAAAGAGATGATAACTGTCCGAAGTACCAAAGAATACTCGGCTAGACGCAGCGGGGATTCCGAATCATCCATAGTCGTTACATGATGGATAATTTACATCGGTGACCATGAGAAATACCAAGGGAAATACCTCGCTTTTGCGGGATTTCGTTAAATAGGTAATTACTAGAGTTTTACTGTATATGCTACCAATTTAACCCCCATGTTTACGGATATCTCGACTAACATCTAAATAGAATATCAATTGGCCTTGAGAAATTTCCTAACTATCCATGAAGACTATCGTTATCTGTTTAAGGAAACATCGACTTGAAACTAAACAAGAGTTCAGTTTAGAAAAATAAAGGAGAGTATTTTGAAGCAGCAACCAATGTAAATACATATAGAAACGAAAGGGAAAATGTACAGACAGATGACAGCTGTCCCACCAGTGAAAGTGTTGTGGCGTTTGAAAACCTACGTGGTATATAAGCGAAATATATGGGGTCATCTTATTGTAAGAAAAAAGAAACTAAGTAAGAAGCTATAGGATGCTTTGCCGTTATCAGAGCAAGATCAGTATTTCCAGAAAATGTTTAGCTCAAACTTCATTCGGGAAACAAAAGAAACAACAAAGTGTACAATGCACTTCTTCCCAATTATATAAACGATATTATACATATGAATATTTCCCCAGATAGTCAATAATGAAACATTTTCAATTTCATAATGCAAAATGAAATATTTACTATGAAATGAAAACTATTTAATAATTTTGTTTAATATAATGCACAAAAGTTCGGTCACGCATGAGAGCAAACGGTAGCGAGTTTCCGTAGCCTGTAGGTACCGTTTACAATATCTACTACGAATCCCAGATATATGAAATGATTTTTTAAATCGATTTAACCACTCTCAATCAACACGATAAACAAAAATGAAAAAATTATAACTCAATACATGAACGAGTCTACAACGTATTTTATCGATTCAAATTCACACACCCTGCCATACGCCACTGGCGGCTTGCGATTTAATAATATAAATCTATTTGCAATCAGAGCTTACACACGCAATATTTTCCGAAACGGTTTTCACTCCGACACAACGAATTTACCAAATATGGTTCCGCTCCTTCCGGAAAGTCAAAACCGTTCGAATCTTTTTTCTATTCGCGTCGATTATTTCAAAACGATAACCATCTGAAAATATATTCTATTATATACAAATATAAGATTATTTTTTCCAATTTAGCCTAACTTTCTAAGGAAACCTACTATCTGTTAGCAACAAGTTGCAGTTGTAAACGATTTCTGAAACCACCCTTAAATCATTCATGTAAATTTCTTTGTTGGGAACAAGAATCAGAACGGAGTAAAAAACTGTTTTCGACATAGGTTCTAACAATTTCAAAATATCGGTTCGGGAACGTTTCTCAAGCAAAAATAACGGTTTTTTTTCGAATCACCTTCAATGCCTCGGTTTCGATCTTAAATCACACAAAAAAATCGAACCATACTGAGCTCGTGTTAAATATTTAACGAATATTGAAGGATGTGAAATCAAAGTAAACTAACGGGAAATTTATTTGGAATAACGTTCCCTTACTAACACTATCTTCAGCCCCCATCGAAAACATCGCCTAAAATATCCGATGGATTAATTCAAGGTAACTTACTTTACCAATAAAGTATGTAATCGCTAAAGTTTATCGCTTCTTAGCATATTCGTCAATCAGGCAGTTGATCAATATTCGGAGTGCAATTCCTAAAACTTATAATGTTTTAGTCGGAATGAGGCAGATATATTGCTGCGTGTTGAGTTGCATTTTTCAACAAAACAAATAGAATTGAGATAATTTTTTAATGTCAAACAACCGATCTAATACACAGTCCACCTTATAATGTTAAAAAGTACGTCAGCACAGCACACACACAAGGAAGACTCAAGAATAATGAAATATTAATAATTTTCCGCGAACGTTCAGCAAATCTGCGTAACTGATATAAAGTGGTATAGTGATAATAATAAAATTGATTAGTTACTTACCAAGTGAATGAGATCCTCCATGTAGAACACTGATATCTGGCGGCAGAAAATATTTTATTTTCTTCTAAGTTAGCGAAAAGTCATCAGACAAGAGACGAATATATTAAAATTCTGTCCGACTTTACAGAGTTTCTAATCTGTAGCGATTTAAAAATTTAAATTTTAACGGTTCTTCGAAGGAAATATATAATAGCACTTCCGTTCCCGATGAATTCTTCCAGCAATCTGGAGACTTAACCGTTTTGTTAACAAAACCAAACGGTGTGCGCATTGGGAATGCGCAATGGTGACGGCTGTTTAATTTCGCTTCCACCCCCCTTTCGTAATTGTTATCCTAATTATAAAACGATTTTATATTTACATATAATTTGCTGAAATATATTTAAATTTAAATTTGAGAAATATTTAACTGAATTGATGATTAAAATTGTATTGTTTCCACTCCGTGTATATTTTGTGATATCCTATGACTCATTTCAACAGTAGTCTGCGAAGTTTAGAAATGTAATAATTAAATACAGTGTGATCTTGGCGATCCGACTCATATGAAACCGTGACATAGCCGGATTATCAAAAACGACGAAATATTGAAAATGCACAAACAGTTCACAAAAAAATATTTTGAAATATTAATTTAGCAACTAAATGCAAAATTAAGGTCGCCGTGCGCTCACCCGATCTTACTTTCTTAGATAACTTGTTTTTTTCCGATACAGTGGGTGATGTAACAAAAACGTATCACACATTACGTACAAATGGAACAGATGCAGACGTAGATACATAGTAACGAATCAAATACTTACTATGCATTGAAAATATCTTTTATTTTAAACTAACGAAATTATGATAGCCGATGGAGGTCTCCAGCCCTTCACGCCGGATTACTGAACAAGTCTGATTACCGCAAGGCCGTATTACGGAGATTGTACTGTGTTTATAATACAATATAAGGCGAAAGGAAACTTTATTATTTATTATGTGTGTCAAATTGAAGTACTTTTTTAATATTGGTGACCTTTTAACATAAGAAGGCGGATTTAGATTTGCGCATTTAAATTTAACGTATAATTGTTGGCAACATTTTCAAAGATATCAGCATGATCAATTTAAAACCAAATTATCGAAGATTACATGTAACTTTTATTTTCAATGATATAAATCAATATGTTTTAAACATTTAATGTCATATTAGGTTAAATAGTTGGATACCACCTAAGGGACAAAAAAGTGGATTGATTATTGCATGCAAGAATGGATTGAGGTTTTTGATTAAGAATGATTGCTGATTAAGAATGCTATGGCAGAAAAGAGATATTTAACTGCAGGGCAATCAATGAATCGGTGAATAAAACTATTCGTAGCATTTAATAAGTAGTGGCCGAAATGAATTTAGCATTATTTTGTATCACTTCAATGGTCTATATCCTATCTTACCTATAAGCAAGACTGAGAATATGAAAGAAAGATTTCCAAAGAAAAACTCCCTGATCTACACATGGCACGATAAATGCTTTAATTTATGAAAATTCTTTGAAAGTAGCCTTACCAAATTATACTAGATTGTAATTCAGATTGTATGTTGGAAAATTATTTTCCTCGAGTCATATCTCGAGCAACGGAATATTTGTCAATTGTTTTGTGAAATACTTTAAAGTATAATTTGTCCATTATGTTCGATTTAGTCCTGTGCATGGCCGTCAGAAATTAAAAACTACTGAGAAATGCTTGATACTTGTCATCGGAACTCATATTTCCCCTTTTTCATCCAATGAAAAGTGTTACTTATAGGCTTATTGTTCTACAATTACAATAACGTTTACACTTAAGGCGTTTCTTTGTGAAGAACGTACCTCACTTCACTTCTTACCTGGTAGTTAGTCTTAATCAATGTGATCACTGTCTACAGCATTGGTAGCCAATGGTGATGTTGATGATCTTGCCATCCTTCGGAATTTTCAGACAGACCTATCTAATGAAAGAAAAACATAAGAAATAATGCATATTCAAGTAAGATAAAATGTTAATGAAGATGTGGACTAGGAGAATTCTGAGATCAATATTCCATTTCCTCTACTGTTAAACACTGCTTGAAATACCCTTAATAAAATTCAAAGATTAATTAAGAATCTCAAAAAACTTAAATGCTTCACCAAGAAATTCAATTCAGCCTACTGTCATCTAAACAAAAAAATCAGCTATCAGGACATGTTAAGTGTAGTCTTTCAACTCATTTTGTGAAAATAAAATGAAACTACGCGATTATTTAGATTAAGTAAATTCAGGAATATATTGTTTAATTAGAGGAAACCTACTTACCTTCATATAATAATTTCAGAATTCAGTCCACCGTTGGAATCTCTGGTAACTTAGTAAATCTTGCATTTTATATGAAAAATGTCGTAGACAGACAATACTTACTTCTCAAAAAGGGATGGAAAAGACAGTCTGTGACTCTCACTAATGAAATTTTCATACTCTTTGAAAGAGACAACTGGTGATAAAAGAGTGTCTGATGTAGGCGAACTTCTTTTTCACGTGCATTTTCTCTGACAATCACTCGTAACACATGCCAGACACAAACAGTTCCATAATTATTTCAAAATAAAACTAACCGACTTCTTATGCTACTGTAATAAGCAATTATTATTCAAAGTTCACACCTCAAGGCGTATGATACGGTATTAACGAGACAAATTCTTCACTTTACCGCGGATTAGCAAAGCAAAGCATTCTGGTATACAAATTTTTGACTAACGAAACCTACTTTCCTCATCTCGTGACTTCCGCAGTTCTCCGTTTGCCGCCTTTAATGGCTGTTTTAATGGCATGTGGTGAAGTGTGGTCCCATTTATATTTTCTGTGAATGTGAAAAGATACGACAAGTGGATCGGAATTTTTCAGTAATACATTCAGTGCAATTTTTCGGTATTACATTCAGTGATGTCTTCAAAAAGTGTGTTGGTGAGAAAAAAAGGAATAGGGTTTCCCCTTCATTACTTTAGCATACTTTGGAGTACTTGAAATCGCAAGAGGAAATTATTCTCCCTCCGTCATATTCTATACTTACGAGATCAGCAAGGAGAAGGAAAAGTGCCTTAAGAGGTACAAAATTTCGTTGGAGGCCATTAACAAAATGAAACGCTTGTTTGACTATTTACGTATGTATTACAAGAATATATATGGGGATGTAGGTAGAATAAGTGTATTTGCGCGTGATATTCTGAGTCTATTCAGCGAATAACCATAGGAAACCCACGTTGGTCATAAGTTTCATTCCAATGCTACTTGAAGAATAAGTTTAAAACTTGTCTCTTGTGTAAGAAGATTTTTGAATAGCAATGGGCATGATAAAAAGACATTTAATTCCAGGCGAATGAGTTAGTTAACATCAAAATAATTTGTTACTCTTCTGTATCCATCATTGTTGACCTCTTTGGTTTTATCTCATTGCATTATTACTGTTTCATTTACATTTACCGTAATATAAGTTAAAAGTGCAGAGAATGTTTTCTTCGGGTAGGGAATTTCACTATTATATCATTATCCTGATTATAACATACAAGGGTAGATATATTTGCGGTAACATTCTAATATAGGCAAAAGTAAAAATAGCACTATTTCCATTCCAACATATCCTTACGTATTAAGCCAAACAGATGACCGGACAAAGTTATTTCTTATTCTGATAACGAACTAACATTCCCTGATAAGAGACATTACTTTTGAAATGAGAGTATGAACATTCCCAACTTTACGTTTCAATTCTGTTACCACATTTTGATGTTTAGGACAATTATTCATAAGGTCTTGATATAAATTAAATCATATATTATAATGTCTTTATATACATTTGACATGATTAATTTACGTTTAACATTAAATATGTGAGACATATAATAAATATAAATTATAAGCTACATACATTCTTCGAAAATTTGGTTTTTAATCGATCAAGTTAATATCTATAAAAATATTGCCAACATT
>KZ309810.1:0-10687 GCA_000376725.2 Ladona fulva
ATTAGCCCCCTTCGACTCCATGATAAACAGAATTCTAAAATAACCTTATGCACAAGGGACAAGTGACAATTTGAAGCATATTTTCTCAAAATTCGACCTAACCACAGTATTTTTCAACAACAAAAACTTCCTAGCCTCCTTCACAATTCAACGGACGACACTCAGTCAATACATAAATCAGGAATCTACGAAATATCATGCCAAGACTGTGATAAAGTCTATGTCGGGAAGAGTAAACGGAAATTAGAAATCAGATTTAAAGAATACTTAGCACACTTCAGAAACAACCAGATTAACAAATCAATAGTGGCGCAACACATACAACAACACGGTCACAAAATTAATCTGGAAATCCTCCAGTTAAAGACTTCCGTACAAAAAAATCCAAACTGGATTATTATGAAAGTATCCTCATTTACCAAAACAGAAACCGCCTAATAAATAACGATTTAGGCCCAATACCGAAATCTCCTCTTTACACGCTTCTCGACCAGCATGGAAGAAAATAGCCTCACCCTCATTCCAGTTGTCATAACGAAAAAACCCCACCAATTCCTTCTACTCCACACCTTCACAAAAGATAAAGGCTTGACCGCCATCCGAAATGAAGGAGCCCTCACCCTCTTTACAGACGCCACAACAGAAAAACTACACCTCCTCCACCCACACTTAATCCCCCACTTCTTCTGAAAAGATAAAAGACAGACCACTCACCTCGCCTATTCACTTCCTTTGTGGAGACCCCCCGAGGATAGATGCTTTGTCACCGAAATGATCATTGGGCCTTCCCAGAAATCGGTAATCCGGAGCTTCCCGTTTGTCTCTGAGCGCGAGTTCCGCTTTCCGAAAGACGGCTTACAGAGTGTTTTTAAACATCTAATTCATATATAGCCGCGTTCAACCCTTCTTTTTCTTACACCTATGAATAGTAGTTTGGTAGAAAATATTCGCAATTTGTTTTCCTTATATTTATGAAATTACGAGGCATTTCATATGGAATGACAGTGAAATTCATGTACATATATTAATTTTTTGTGTATTTATAGAGACAATGAGGTACTTTCTACGTTATTGATCGATTTTTAGCAGTCTGTTTAATTTACAATTGGAATATGGAAGAATCAGAGCTATAACCATTACATTTCTGTCCATGATTATTTAAAACATACATAACGGGAGTTACCGGGTTGAAAATAAAGGATAATAATATGGGTTAAGGGTCCTAGGAGATATGGGTTCGGGGTGCGAGGGAGCCTTACTAAATTGGTGGTATTGTGTTGAGAGTTTAGGAAGAGAAAAACATTTCTAAACATGATAGACTCTAAATGCAAGTGTGTTATAAGAGCGGATATTAGTATATATGTAATTGGAATATGATATAAAAATTGCTGAGTGCTTGTTTCGGTGTAGGCATATGCATTAAGTCATTTAAGAATGGTAAACAGAATGGAGCCATTATGATGGGCATTTAGTTGAAAGGGTAGTATTGGAAGTACTGGGATAAAAGTTAAGAGGCGCTAGGAACTTCATGGGATATCCCGCGTAAGTAAAATGCGCAAAACATATCATGCACAATCGTATGCGTGCTCAAAGAAACCAATCCTTTTTTACAAAGTTTTTGATTTTCACCTTATCTATTTTTGTAGAGGTAGACAGCATCATTTTGCGGCAGTTACAACATTATCTCTCGCAGGATTTTCAGGATAATTGAAATAGAAGAGAGGAACGGAACTGGTAACTCTTACCTAATACAATATGTATCCACAAATGGGGAACTATAAGGAAATCAATTATCTAATCTGAATAAGATTAGATTGTAAGTTAAAGGAGTGTGATAATTATTACGCCAATGGATAGGCTATTAAGAAGGTAATCTCATTGATAGATAAAACTACGTAATGGAAAAAAGTTGTATTTGCCCGTAGGATGTAGTATATGCTTATTACAGAGCAGTTGGCAGCACGGATCTCTGTGTGAATTATTGAACATGCGCATACGTCCACAAATCGAGCATTTGCTCGTGAATCTTCTGCGGCAGAGGACGTTCGAATTGTCAGCTGTTCACGTATTCCGGGACATTCCTAATCGTAGGAACGCTTTGGATACTCCACATGCATCAACGGCACAAGGTATGTCTATAAATAGACCTTATTCCTTTATAAAATAAACAATTGGAGTTAATGATTGATCATTTCCTGTAACAACAAAGTAACTCCGAAGGTACCATACAAATAACTAGGTGCGTATGATAACTTCCTTAACGATGTAGACTTACAACTTATAGATTGGACTGATATGAGGTGTATAACCTGGGGTATCACTGATTCAAATTTATCAATATCATTTAATCGTAAAGCGCTTCCGTGTTGAAAATGTCCTTAGCTTGAATCATGACCTACATCAACAAAGAACCTGTGGAGTTTTGCTGACAGTGTGAAGTAATTTAATTTGATTCACATTTCTTGTAACAGGGTGAGGTGAAAAAATTACTCACATTTTGCAGATTAGAGTAATATCCGTTAGCAATTTATATTATAAAAATCCATGTAAAATACTTGCGTTTATGAGATTAGTGGTTCATTGCGTAAATATTACGGTATGTTTCATAGCCATGGCATTCAAAGAAAAGAGATAATTTTTCTAAGGGGATATTGAAAGGAAGACGTAATATGTTTTATAAAACTAATGTAGGTGTGGCTTTTAGTTACCTGTCTCGCCGTAGAGGTCATATGCTAACGACTTATTGATTATCATGACCAACTATAGGACCATCTGCGCCTGAGTGCGTGACGCAGTGTTTTCCAAAAATATACTTAAGATCATAAAAATGAAGCTCTCCCAGAACTTTGCTCGTGTAAATTATTCAATTTCTTTTATATTTCTCTATAATGGGTAAAATTGTTTACGGAATGGAAGTGTTCTGGGCTTTGTTGTAGCAAAGCTACTAACGAATGTTCCACGAGGCTTGAAATTTCGAAATATAAATATTAAAAGAATAACTGTATATTTAGTCTGAAGTATAAGTGTAAAGCTTAACATAGATTGGATATAAAAAGCCTTTGGAGAAATGTATTTCAAATCGTATCCCTAAGTGTATAATTTCAAATATATAATGAAAAATTCGATAAACGTAAGATATAGTATACGGTATAGCTTTAAATTCTGTACTTTGTTATAGAAACTCTAATTCGCCTCTACACACTACAGTTGGCTGTAAATTGCGGATCGCGAACAGATATGTTGCGGGCATCGATATCTTAGTTTTTATTCGTGGGTATCGAGCAGGTAGGGATTTTATCGTACGCCCTTAACAATCCCTAAGCACCTCCAATGACTTTTATACTTTTGTGAGCTTTATTCAATAAAACACTTCTATGATGTATTTAAAGGAAAGCTAATAGTCAATTATTGGTATAAATAAATCTCTTAGAATCGGCCAAACATTGCTCGTATAATCATAGAGCGATTCCGGCGGAAAGTTTGCTTTTCCCTGTCTCATGACCTACATCAACAAGTAACATGTAGAGGTTGACATGCTGTTGCGAAGTACTAATATTTAATCCATTTTTCTGCAAGAAGGTGAGATGCAACAAAATGTAATATCTTGCAGATTTTAGTGAAAATGAATTAGCAATTTTTATATGAAAGTAGTCCCTTAAAGATGTAAAAGTAGAGGAGATGAGTGATTTATTGCGGAAGTATTAGTATTTGCTTCATTAATATGGCCTTCACTGCCCGGCGCATTTTCTTCTCATTGATTAATGGGAAATGCGGGAAGTTTATAACATTTATTTAGGTGTGGTTTTTAGTTAACTGTCTCGCCGTAGAGGGACTGTAGATCATCCACGCCTACGTGTTTCAGGCATGCTTTCAGAAATATATTACTATGGATATAATTTAATACAGACGACACCATCAGCATTGTTTGGAATAGCGCGTCGCCTTATTGATTTTCTATNTTAAGTTTAGTTGTGAGACGCGCTCAGTTGTCGCGCGCTCAGTTGTCCGGCCACGATTTTGTGTATGCTCTCCGATAAGACTTTCTGCAAGTATCCTCTTCATCAAAGCAGAAACCGTCTAATTAATAACGATTTAGGTCCTATACCGAATTCTCCCCTATACACGCTTCTCCACCAGTAAGTAAGAAAATAGCTTAACCCTTCTTACAGTAGTCATAACGAAAAAACACCACCTACTCCTTATACTCCACACCTTCACACAGGATATAGGCTTGACCGCCATCCGAAATAAAGGAGCCCTCACCCTTTTTACAGACGCCACAACAGAAAAACCCCACCCACACCTCATCCACCCACACTTATTACCCCCACACCTTCAGAAAAGATAAAAGACAGACCACTAACCTCGCCTATTCACTTCCTTTGTGGAGACCCCCAGAGGATGGATGCTTTCTCTCCGAAATGATCATTGGGCTTCCCAGAAATCGGTAATCCGGAGCTTCCCGTTTGTCTCTGAGCGCGAGTTCCGCTTGCCGAAAGACGGCTTACGGTGTGTTTTTAAACATCTAATTCATATATAGCCGTGTTCAACACTTCTTTTTCTTACACCTATGAATAGCAGTTTGGTAGAAAATATTCGCAATTTTTTCCTTATATTTATAAAATAACGAGGCATTTCATATGGAATGACAGTGAAATTCATGTACATATATTAATTTTTTGTGTATTTATAGAGACAATGAGGTACTTTCTATGTTATTGATCGATTTTTAGCAGTCTGTTTAATTTACAATTGGAATATGGAAGAATCAGAGCTATAACCATTACATTTCTGTCCATGATTATTTAAAACATACATAACGGGAGTTACCGGGTTGAAAATAAAGGATAATAATATGGGTTAAGGGTCCTAGTAGATATGGGTTCGGGGTGCGAGGGAGCCTTACTAAATTGGTGGTATTGTGTTGAGAGTTTAGGAAGAGAAAAACATTTCTAAACATGATAGACTCTAAATGCAAGTGTGTTATAAGAGCGGATATTAGTATATATGTAATTGGAATATGATATAAAAATTGCTGAGTTGCTGATTGCTTGTTTTGGTATAGGCATATGCAGTAAGTCATTTAAGAATGGTAAACAGAATGGAGCCATTATGATGGGCATTTAGTTGAAAGGGTGGTATTGGATGTACTGGGATAAAAGTTAAGAGGCGCTAGGAACTTCATGGGATATCCAGTAAGGAAAATGCGCAAAACATATCATGCACAATCGTATGCGGGCACAAAGAAACCAATCCTTTTATGTAAAGTTTCTAATTTTCACCTTATTTATTTTTGTAGAGGTAGACAGCATCATTTTGCGGCAGTTACAACATTATCTCTCGCAGGATTTTCATGATAATTGAAATAGAAGAGAGGAACGGAACTGGTAACTCTTACCTAATACAATATGTATCCACAAATGAGGAACTATAAGGAAATCAATTATCTAATCTGAATAAGATTAGATTGTAAGTTAAAGGAGTGTGATAATTATTACGCCAATGGATAGGCTATTAAGAAGGTAATCTCATTGATAGATAAAACTACGTAATGGAAAAAAGTTGTATTTGCCCGTAGGATGTAGTATATGCTTATTNGATTGTCAGAAATTAATATAACATAGTTTTACGTTAACTGAAGTAGTGAGACGCGCTCAGTTGTCGCAGTGCTGAATCGGTCTAGATCTTTGTTAATACACATATTGTTTAACATAAATAAAGTTAATATAGAACGTAGAATGTTAAAATTGTATATGGTGTGATTTAAACGTCTTTAAGTTCACGTGAAAAGAATTTATGTCACATATATCGAAGAGTTGACGTAAATACTGCCGACGACATTTAAACGAAATACTGCCGTCATCCGTGGTTAAACAAATAGATAACTCACTATAACAGTATTCCACATATTATGCTATCTGTCAGATTGTCTAAATTAATATAACATAGTTTTTAGGTTAAGTTTAGTTGTGAGACGCGCTCAGTTGTCGCGCGCTCAGTTGTCCGGCCACGATTTTGTGTATGCTCTCCGATAAGACTTTCTGCAAGTATCCTCTTCATCAAAGCAGAAACCGTCTAATTAATAACGATTTAGGTCCTATACCGAATTCTCCCCTATACACGCTTCTCCACCAGTAAGTAAGAAAATAGCTTAACCCTTCTTACAGTAGTCATAACGAAAAAACACCACCTACTCCTTATACTCCACACCTTCACACAGGATATAGGCTTGACCGCCATCCGAAATAAAGGAGCCCTCACCCTTTTTACAGACGCCACAACAGAAAAACCCCACCCACACCTCATCCACCCACACTTATTACCCCCACACCTTCAGAAAAGATAAAAGACAGACCACTAACCTCGCCTATTCACTTCCTTTGTGGAGACCCCCAGAGGATGGATGCTTTCTCTCCGAAATGATCATTGGGCTTCCCAGAAATCGGTAATCCGGAGCTTCCCGTTTGTCTCTGAGCGCGAGTTCCGCTTGCCGAAAGACGGCTTACGGTGTGTTTTTAAACCTCTAATTCATATATAGCCGTGTTCAACACTTCTTTTTCTTACACCTATGAATAGCAGTTTGGTAGAAAATATTCGCAATTTTTTCCTTATATTTATAAAATAACGAGGCATTTCATATGGAATGACAGTGAAATTCATGTACATATATTAATTTTTTGTGTATTTATAGAGACAATGAGGTACTTTCTATGTTATTGATCGATTTTTAGCAGTCTGTTTAATTTACAATTGGAATATGGCATAATCAGAGCTATAACCATTACATTTCTGTCCATGATTATTTAAAACATACATAACGGGAGTTACCGGGTTGAAAATAAAGGATAATAATATGGGTTAAGGGTCCTAGGAGATATGGGTTCGGGGTGCGAGGGAGCCTTACTAAATTGGTGGTATTGTGTTGAGAGTTTAGGAAGAGAAAAACATTTCTAAACATGATAGACTCTAAATGCAAGTGTGTTATAAGAGCGGATATTAGTGTATATGTAATTGGAATATGATATAAAAATTGCTGAGTTGCTGATTGCTTGTTTTGGTATAGGCATATGCAGTAAGTCATTTAAGAATGGTAAACAGAATGGAGCCATTATGATGGGCATTTAGTTGAAAGGGTGGTATTGGATGTACTGGGATAAAAGTTAAGAGGCGCTAGGAACTTCATGGGATATCCCGCGTAAGTAAAATGCGCAAAACATATCATGCACAATCGTATGCGTGCTCAAAGAAACCAATCCTTTTTTACAAAGTTTTTGATTTTCACCTTATCTATTTTTGTAGAGGTAGACAGCATCATTTTGCGGCAGTTACAACATTATCTCTCGCAGGATTTTCAGGATAATTGAAATAGAAGAGAGGAACGGAACTGGTAACTCTGACCTAATACAATATGTATCCACAAATGGGGAACTATAAGGAAATCAATTATCTAATCTGAATTAGATTAGACTGTAATATAAAGGAGTGTGATAATTATT
Source organism: Ladona fulva (assembly GCA_000376725.2). Classification (NCBI taxonomy): domain Eukaryota; kingdom Metazoa; phylum Arthropoda; class Insecta; order Odonata; family Libellulidae; genus Ladona; species Ladona fulva. The sequence continues at coordinate 7,497 of KZ309810.1, forward strand.
ACGTCAATGGATAGGCTATTAACATGGTAATGTCATTGATAGATAAAACTACGTAATGGAAAAAAGTTGTATTTGCCCGTAAGATGTAGTATATGATTATTACAGAGCAGTTGGTAGCACGGATCTCTGTGTGAATTATTGAACATGCGCATAATCCATATCCATAATCATGCGCGCATCCACAAATCGAGCATTTGCTCGTGAATCTTCTGCGGCAGAGGACGTTTGAATTGTCAGCTGTTCACGTATTCCGGGACATTCTTAATCAAAGGAACGATTTGGATACTCCACTTGCATTAACGGCACAAGGTATGTCTATAAGTAGACATTATTCCTTTATAAAATAAACAATTGGAGTTAATGATTGATCATTTCCTGTAAGAACAATGTAACTCCGAAGGTACCATAGGAATAATTAGGTGCGTATGATAACTTCCTTAACGATGTAGACTTACAACTTATAAATCGGACTGATATGAGGCGTATAACCTGGGGTATCACTGATTCAAATTTATCAATATCATTTAATCATAAAGCGCTTCCGTGTTGAAAATGTCCTTAGCTTGAATCAAGACCTGCATCAACAAAGAACCTGTGGAGTTTAGCTGGCAGTGTGAAGTACTTTAATTTGATTCACATTTCTTGTAACAGGGTGAGGTGAAAAAATTACTAACATTTTGCAGATTAGAGTAATATCCGTTAGCAATTTATATTAGAAAAATTCATGCAAAATACTTGCGTTTATGAGATTAGTGGTTCATTGCGTAAATATTACGGTATGTTTCATAGCCATGGCATTCAAAGAAAAGTGATAATTTTTCTAAGGTGATATTGAATGGAAGACGTAATATGTTTTATAAAACTAATGTAGGTGTGGCATTTAGTTACCTGTCCCGCCGTAGAGGTCCTATGCGAACGACTTATTGATTATCATGGCCAACTATAGGACCATCTGCGCCTGATTGCGTGTCGCAGTGTTTCCCAAAAATGTACTTTAGATCATAAAAATGAAGCTTCCCCAGAACTTTGCTCGTGTAAATTATTCAATTTCTTTTATATTTCTCTATAATGGGCAAAAATTTCTTCGGAATGGAAGTGTTCTGGGCTTTGTTGTAGGAAAGCTATTAACGAANTTTATTTAAAGGAAAAGTAATAGTCAATTAATGGTATAAATAAATCTCCTAGAATCGGCTAACCAAACATTACTCGTATAATCATAAAGCGATTCCGTCGGAAAGTTTTCCTTTTCCTGTCTCATGACCTACATCAACAAGTAACATTTAGAGATTGACTGGCTGTTGCGAAGTACGAATATTTAATCCATTTTTCTGCAACAAGGTGAGATGCAGCAAAATGTAATATCTTGCAGATTTTAGTGAGAATAAATCAGCAATTTTCATATGAAAGTAGTCCCTTAAAGATGTAAAAGTAGAGGAGATGAGTGATTTATTGCGGAAGTATTAGTATTGGCTTCATTAATATGGCTTTCACTGCCCGGCGCATTTACTTCTCATTGATTAATGGGAAATGCGGGAAGTTTATAACATTTATTTAGGTGTGGCTTTTAGTTAACTGTCTCGCCGTAGAGGGACTCTAGATCATCCGCGCATAGGTGTTTCAGGCATGCTTTCAGAAATATATTACTATGGATATAATTTAATACAGACGACACCATCAGCATTGTTTGGAATAGCGCGTCGCCGTGTTGATTTTCCATGGTAACAATAAACCTTCGATGCATTCGTTGGTTACATATAGGCAAAGACTGAATGATAACTAACAAGAATAAGGTGAACGCAAAGTGATGTTTCACTGTTTCCCTTGAGTTCAACTTAAGGGGGTCTTCCTTTCCATCACAATCGTAAAAGTATAAGTTCCTTTTTGGGATAAATATTTATTTGACACAACTGATTGTCGGCCTTTAGTCCTCATTGTTTAATATTTATGCTAGAATTATCAGTTTACTCCGAAATCAATGTCATAATTTAGTGAAATGTAAAATATACAAAGGCAGAGAGATGTTGTATGATAAAATGATATAATCGTTTGTTAAAATCCCGTAGCAGTACTGCCACTAAATACAGTAGAACCCCGATCCATCGTTCCCGCATTCGTCGTTTTCCCGTGTCTATCGTTTAATTTCTATAGTCCCAACTCAGGCCCATAAGGAGACATGATAAATAATACCGCATTCATCGTTCATCGAAATATGGTTTTCCCGCATCCATCGTTCAGATTTGTTGGCCCCAACGAGAAATTTTCCTGCCAACCGTTTTGAAATTTCTCTTCCTTAAAGAGAAAGTCTTGAGTTCCAGTAAGGGTCACAGTAACCATATTTTTTGGAGTACACAATGGGTTACTACCACATCCTTCCCCTTGGGTTGAGTTATTTATCTCTTGTCCAGGAGTCATTTTTTACGGGTAAGACTATGTTACTTCCGCTCCTTCTGTTTTTAGGGTGTTTTTTCTTTCGTCCGGCCGACACCAATGAGTTCGAAAGAAAGAAAGATCCCAGGAAGTGAGGCAATGTATTAGAAATTTGTGACAAAAGTTGTTTTTGAAAGCTTGGCACGAACGGTTTTCCTTTTAAGGCTGTTGTAGCACTTGCTCAAAACGGCCGATTTTTTAAACGCAGCCGGGGCTGTTTTATTACATTGTACCCTATTGGAGAGCTTTCACATGGGTGCGCGTTCGAGCCCTGTTTGGCTTTCTCTGTTTACTGGCATCTTTCGCCCTGTTTGGACCGTCTCTTGGAGTTCTGTACGTCGGTGGTGGCGATTAGTTAACATCTCTGTCTACTTTGTGCCGCAGAAAGCTGTAATGTCTACCATTAAGAAGCAAGTCAGGACTCTAAGTGAGAGATTGGCGATAATTGAAGAAATAGAAAATAACCCTGGAGAAAAACGTGTAGATGCAGCAAAGCGTCTTTGTTTGCCGGTATCTACCCTCAACTCCATACTATCCAAGAAAAGGGAGATAAGGGAACAAGCCGACAAGTGCGGGAAGGCTTGCAAGAAGAGGAAGACTGGAAAAGAATCGAGTTACGGTGATCTGGAGAAAATTCTTTTCACATGGTACCAGCAAGCGAGGTCTTCCAATATCCCCATTGATGGCACCATCATCAGAGAAAAGGGGAAGCAGATCGCTGAAAATCTAGGAATTGAAAATTTCGCTGCATCCAATGGGTGGAT
>KZ309811.1:7080-20519 GCA_000376725.2 Ladona fulva
GTTCGGAAAGGGTACTGGCGAGAGAAAGGCAGGTAGTGCAATAAAAGTTGCCACCAAGCTACCGTTAGACCGAGCAGATGTAGGAAGGAAGAGTTTTAAATTGTTCTCATTATGCTTCCTTGCTGGAATTGTAATTTTCATATTTCAAAAATTAGGAATTTAATATGATCGACATTATTTAGCTTTACTTGGTTGAACGCCATAGATATGAAATGAAAAACTTTGTCGTTTCCACACGAACTTTACGGAGTCGAAACCAGTAATAAGTAAAATCCGTCTGTATCCGTAAAATACAAAGATTTTTCATTTAATATCTAGGAATGTAATGCTTACTAGTACTTGCGACCGGGGTAATTGCATTCAGTTTGACGAAAGGAGTAAGTCGCGGTATAGAAAATTCACGAACTTTTGAAAAATGCATTAAGAAGTCAAACAAAGAAGTAAGCAGAGATAGATGAAAATTATGAAGACCAAAATATAAGAAAAAACAAGGGAAAAAAATTAACTAATGTCGGGATCGAACCCCTGGCAAAACGTTCGGAAGCTAACTGCTTAACCGTGGAGTGAATTTGGCTGAAACTTTAAGTTCATTTTCCATGAAAACTATCAAAGCTAAAACCCTAGTTGGGGGGTAATTCGTCATTCTTGACTCGAAATCTATCTAACTACCAAGTGTTATCCTCCAAGTCTCTGTCGATGTTGTATCTTCTCCTTGAGATGAAATAGCAATCAGATTAACACAGTGAATTCTCCTAAGAAAAACTAAGATGGATTAAGATTATCGTTACCTATCTTCTTTCAAAATTACAGAATAATGTTTTTCTCATTTCAGACTGATGTAAGTATCTGATGAGATGGTGACAAGTCTTATGTAAAAAGGACCATCTTGTTGAGCAAAATGAAATCATGTGGGTCAGAACTCATAATTGGAGTTATTAGCTGTAAGAATCTACTCTATTGTTTTATGTTGGTTTGTTTTGTTCAATACTGCTGATCTTTTTTCTATTCATCATATCAAGCTGGTTATCAGCCATTAGTTCCTAATTTAACATATTATTTAATTATCCTTAAAATTGTATCCTTACTTTGTTTTCTACTATTTTCTTTCATCTCATAACCTAATTCTTGGCAGTGAGTTTTTTCTTAATAATGATGCATATCAAGCGCTGTAATTGGATAGTTCTTATGAATAAATTTGTTTTGTCCATATAGTGTGCACAAAATGTAATTATCAAGCTCTTTTAGTAATGCTAGGATAGAAATTCAGATGTGAGAGGATAATTTGGCAAGAAATGTAGCTTTAATCCAATATCTCTAAAGTTAAATGTATTATGCATGAGATTCAGACTGAATTAAGGAAATCTGACTTTTTTCATTCCATCATGATACTATACTTCTATTATATTCTGAGCTTTAGCTAGTATTTGTAATAATATTAATGACACAAAAGTAGTCCTAATGTTCAAAATGCAAAAGAAATGCTAATAAGTTCTTAGAATAGCCTTCTTTTTATTCACATTTACATAAATACCATGTAAGCTGCCTTTCTGAGGCTGAGAGAGCTTCATGATACTGTCATGTGTGTTGCATCCAATGTGGTAAGATTTTTATGAAACCAATTGTACGAAATGTTTTCTCAATCCTTTATTTCTGCTAATAGTGCCTGCTTGCCATATTAATTACTTCGTTTATATAACTATCCTAAGTGTAAAACTTCTCTCCATCATATTTCCACTTATTTTCATCGTGGGCATTTCTATAATAGTGTAGAGTGCTCAGAATATTATTAACCTCAATACTTTATTTTAAGCATAATTCTTTGATGAGTCCCTGGTTCCAATGTATATTTTACTAATAACAGAGAAATCCTATACAAAACATATTGAAATTTTGATAATGTTGCAACTCACTATACTTAAAATTTGACTATACATATACCCAGAATGACATTTTCAATCAGTTGGACCATTGTCAATGTCACACATTTGCATTAAATTCCTGTTGTGTCGAAATTGATATAATAGCAAAATTTCATGTTAATTGTTTTGTTTTATGCATTACAGGTTGTTACACCTTCCAAGCTCTATCTTGACTATGGCTACTGGCAACAGAAACCATTTTATCGTCAGACGTGGTTCATGGTTGCCCTAGCTGCAATATCTCTCATCCTCATCATTACTGTTATTGCTGTCCTCTGCGTCAAAAGTAAAAGCTACAAATACAAACGTAAGTATTGACTTATGAATTCCTCATCATTCTTGCTGCAAACCCAATCAAAAAGAAATTTTTAGAAGAAATTAAGAAAGTAATCCTACCAATAATGTTAAAATTTACAGTTAAACAAAATTAGTCTCAAATTATTAGCAAATGTGAAATGGAATTAAACATTTCATTTGGTGCTGATGTCCAATGGTTGTGATTTCTCCTGCCTGCATGGCTTGTCTTTATCTATTTCAGTGGTCTTATTTTATGAGTGATGTTTGTGACTCCAAATAATGATTTTTATTTCACATAATACATACAGAAGGTAAGTACATTAGCAGAACTCCCTGTTGAGATTCAACAGAGGAATATAAAAAATTGATAATTATCATACTGATTTTTACTCTCAAGAAATCAGTAGGTAGACAATACAACTTATGAAACAGCCAGACAAAAGGATGTACTTGTGGGAAATACAAATGAAAGATTTAAACTATGACTGAAAAAGAAAGACAGAAATTGACGGAATAAAGGCCTAAAAGAATATTGATGTACAGTCCATGGTAAAATTAATTCATTCGTAGAATTGCATTCAGGTTCTGGCCCTTTGCAAAGATGGAACACTTTTGAGACCCAATCGGTGTCAGGTATAGTCTTTTGAGCCCATCTCAGTGGGGCTGCTGACCCTTCCATTGGAAATCGCTAGGGGGCAACTCTTGGGATAAGCTAAATCTTAACCCCTTAGGCAGCATGGGGCTGAGAAAATATACGTGGTCTTATTGTCATTTGGCTGAAAAATTAGCCTTTGCACTCAATGTCAACATTACCTTGTTATGAATATATTGCAATTTGCTGATAATTTACAACTTTTAAACAAAACTCTGCTGTTAACATTAATGTTCTTAGAGTGTCACATAATGATAGTGATATGTGAGGGATATTTTCCAATAATTGCAAGGAATACTTTCCTTTTTGTATACTTTGGACTGTCATAGGTGAAGTTAAAACATTTTTGCATTTTTTATTTTACTTTTTTATTATTTTTAAATTTTTTCCTAAAACTGTTCTATTTCTAATCCTATAACTAATAATTTTTTTTAGTGTGGTAAAGTTCAAAGCATGGAACTATGCAAAGACCAACATCACACTCCTTGTACATGTACCCTTGCAATTCTTTTCTTTTCCTATGCTTGCTACACATCTCCTCACCAGTACCTTATTAGATTTGTCTTCTACTGGAAGAGAGGAAGGGAAATGTCTTGCTGTCAGTCTACAAGGACATTCTTTGTTTCCTCTCCTTCTGCAGCCAAGTCTATTACCTTCCGTTTGGAAAATCTCCAACATTTCACAAATCAAAGAGAGATGAAATTATTCTAAAGGAATCATCTGCTTTGTAATTAATTTGTATGAATTCAAAATGGATAGATCAGTCAAATGAAAAAAAAAATTTTGTATCATTTTACAGACTTGCAGATGTACACAATAGAACTGAACATCATATCCACTTTATCTATTGCACTGGCTGCAGTTTCCTTACGATTTCTGCCATTTGCCAATCTTTTTTCTTGGTGTCAGTAAACCACACAGAATGGCAAGTGGACAGCATCCTCTTTTGCTGCACTATTTCAAGGCAAGAAGTTTTTTGAAAAATTTAATATCTCCTTTCTTCAACTTCTCTTCCATCTGTGACATACTCCTCCTGTTTTTCCCCACCATTCTGCAAGGGTTTGTTGCTTTATTGTGAAACCAACAGTTACAGTGCTCAACTCGTGTACCAGTTGTCCATGTAAAGTGTATGTCTTTTTTATAAATAGGGGTTTATCAATGTGGAAACAATATCCCCAGATTTTTCCAAGTCACACTTTTGCTCTGCAATCTCACTGTCTGACCCCATATACACTATACAATCAAGGATATACCCAGTCTCACAATCACAAATCACAAAGATTTTAATGCCAAACTTATTCTTTTTTGGAGATATATATTGCTTAAAAAATAAACGTCCTTTAAACAACATTAAACTCTCATCAATACAGAGATTCTGGAATGGCATGAGTGAGTTTTTGAATGCTGCACATAATCTATCAACAACAGGATGGATCTTGTACTGCTGACCTCCTTCACTCAATACATTATTGTCCAAAAAATGAACCATTTGTAGAATCATGTAGCATCTAACTCAAGACATTAGTTCACTGAAAATGGGGTCTTCCGCTAAACATCTCTCTTCCAATATTCATGAAGTGAAAGTTTCTTTGTTTGCAGCATCAATAAAGTTATCATGAGAAAATGATACACTTTTTCTGCCATAGAGTCTTTCCATTTCTGTAAGCTTGAAACAATACGTTCTCCTGATTGGTATATATTGTGTAATGATAGACGCGATTAATCTGTTCAGAAATGAAAAACACCAATTCCATGGAGAAGAAAATTTGAAATGGGTAGATTGATGAACTTAACTAATATCAACATTGCTTCCGGAGGAAATGTAATAAATTTTTGGTGGATATTTTGTAATAAATCACAAGAAAACCAATTCATACCTTCTGAAGTTTTTCATCTTTTTATTCTGGTTTTCTCCTCCTCATTTGATGAATCATCCAATCCACTGGAGTTACTCTGGTGGTGTTCCAATCCATGGGAGTAGAATTCTATTTCCTTACAGCTCCAGAGTTGGAAGGAAGAGACTCAGTTGCATCCAAATCTATCTCTCTCTCCATCTTTGGCATCACTTCTGGTCAGTATCTCCAGAATTGAATCCTCAAGTTACAATTTCTCTTTTAACATGGTAGGTCAAACTGAAAGTGTTTCTTTGAAAACCAGGACTGCCAAGTGCAATACCGTTTCAACTTTAGAGAACACTCAGTAAAGTAAAAGGAAAGCTCTGTGGTTTTGCTTGTGCAAATCAGAAACTGAAGTGAGAACAGGACTCCAGAATGACAGGATTAATGGCCAAGGAATGGCAAAAGAAACCTCTTCACTAATTACGGACATTCGAAGAAATTTATTGACAAAGAATTTTGCACAAATATTTGTCAGAGAAGAAAACGAACAGTATCCCTATTGAGATATCTGAAAGGGCTATTGTGGCTTCAAATGTGCTTGTTCTAGGAAAATGAGGTGACCCAGCCATTATGAGAATAATGCTCGGAGCATAGAATGTGAATAGTGTGTAGGGCATTGAAGCAAAAATGGCCATCACCACTAAAACTCACTTTTTCCATTTTTCTAAATAAAAGTTTTTTGCTTCAATCAACAATAAAAGAGTGGCAGGCTCATATCCTTTTAGGAAAGGTATGACATTTTTAAAAGAAAAGTAAAATGTATTTCTTATGTGAAATGTTAGGTCTGGCAGTAAACACAGGTTCTTTTGGGAGATGTTCTTACTTACCCAAGCCTACTAAGTATCAAGACTGGTTTGTATTTAGTAAGAATCATTACTCACTAGATAGCTGTTAAAGTCACAGTTATATCCATCACATGGTTTCATTTTTGTCAGTTGTAGCAAAAAACTTTTACTTAGAAAAATGGAAAAAGTGAATTTGAGTGGTGATTAAACACTCGTATTGAAAAGGCTTAACACCGAAAGAGATCAAAGCTGAGCTATCATGGCTCATCTACTCCTGTGTTTGCAATTGCTTTAAATTGGATAAATGAGTTTAAAGATGAACATCGTTCGGGACGTCCAGTGGAGGTGACTACCCCCAAAATGATTAACGAAATCCATGATATGGTTTTAAGTGATCGATGAATCAAAGTGAGCAAAATAGTCGAGGCCACAGGCATATTGCAAGGTACAGTGTATGAAATGGTGTTTTAATTTTTGCTCGAAAAACTGAGTGTGAAAATAATCTCGGCAAGATGGGTGCAGCACTTGCTCTCAGAGGAGAATAAATGCAATCATGTGGTCGACTCTGAGGCCATTTTGGTGCTTTTTTGGCACTTGCATTCGTGACTCGCATGTGTCGATACATAACTATGGATGAAACCTGGATACACTACTACACACCAGAGGCAAAGGAACAGTCAAAACAGTGGGTTTTTGAATGTGAAAAGGCTCCGAAGAAGGTGTAGATTGTGAAATTGGCCGGCAAGGTGATGGCCATGTTTTTTTGGGTTTCATGCAGAATCATCTACACTGATTATTTGGAAAAAGGACAAACAATAACAGGTGAGTATTGTGCGTCATTATTGCACCGGTTGAGCAAATAAATCAAAACAAAATCGTACTCATTAGAAAAGAAAAAGATCCTCTTCCATCAAGACTGTGCACCATTGCACATCTGCACAGTTTGGATGGTGAAAATTATGTAATTAAAGTTCAAATTACCTCAACATCCTCAGTATTCACTGGATTTGGCCCCCAGTGACTTCTTTTTATTTCCAAACTTGACAAAATGGCTTGGCAGACAACGGCTCATGTCGAATGAGGAGATCATTGCCGAAACGGATGCCTATTTTGAGGACCTTCGGAAATCCTACTTTTTGGATGCCTTAAGAAAGTTAGGAGAAATACTTGGAAAAGTGTATAGAGATAAAAGAAGAAAATATTGAAAAAGAAAAAAAATCTACACAAAATAATTTGTTAATAATCTTTTTAAGGACTTATTGAACGCCCCTTATATATCTCTTTACATCTCCAGGTACTCTCCACATCTCCTCTTGGATACCTCAAAGTATGTTTTAGATATTATCAACTCATGTTGCAAACAGAATTCCAATAATCTGCCATCTCTCAGATTCATATCACCTAATCCAAAACTTCCAACATAATACACAGAAGAATTTTTGACATATTGAATGACCCTCGTATATGTAGCTCATACCACTCAATCATTGAAATGACCAAATTTATTTGCACAAGTTTGTTTTTACTTATTTAAACTCGTAAAAGTGATTGTCTTACTAAAAAATTTCGACCTTGCTCATGCTTTATTATCCTCCTTTAATTGTTACACTACCTGGAATGGCTTCATGTACGAGGCATGCATGCTTCAGGCCTCATCTTTTGTACTCATTTGCCTTATAGTTATTAGAATTTTCCAACCCTCTCATCTTATCACATCTGAATCACAGTACTTCAACTTAAATCTTCCCTTTCAATCTGCATTGTCTTTTCCTAAATTCCTATGTACAGTGATTTACTAAAAAATCAAACGGGTATATATTTCTGCCCCGTTATCTTATGCAGCCGTTGGTACAGAAAGTTCACAATCTGGCAATGCCGTAGGATTACGCCCCCCCAAGGCACTTCATGACTGTTTATGGCTTTCAGCCCCTCACACGAGAGGATGGACGCTTTACGGAAGACATGTTAGAAAGGTTTCATATTAAGAAAGAACCTGATTNCCATTATTATGCGTTTAACTGCATAAAGCAGAAATAATATATATTTTCCGTACAATTATTTTAAACAGTTTTTAAAGTTTAGTGGATTCCTTAAATCAATGAAGGCAATTTGATAAAAACAAATAAATTCGATTACTTTCCTCCTTCAATAAGGTATATGCTGTATTAATAAGGATAGTTTAATGATTCATTTTGACTTGATTTGCAGTAAATATGCCTGGATGGCAAGGCCCACTTTGCCATTTTACTTAAATTGAACATGTTCCACAGGTTCAATTCCCAATGAGGGCCTAACTTGCATTTGTGCTCAATAACTGTCAAAGCACTTTTAATAATACTACTACTAGATACCACTACTTCCAGTAGGTGTGGCCTCTTTTCCATGAAAGTGGATCCCAAGAGAGAAATGAAGTGGATATATTGAATATTAAATTCATAAATGAAACATTAAGGTCCCTTATGTGGAATTGCTCTATATATTTTGGGTGTGCAGAAGCTCTTTGAATTGAGTGATCTGAAATATTAATGATGCTTGATTCCAAGGCTTTTACCATTTGTTTTGTCGAAATATTAGCTTGAAGAGCTCAATTCATTTTTGGGCTTCGAGGGACACTGGATGCTTTTTCTTGAGTGAATGTGGATCTTCCAATTTCTTCGCTGCTCAGAAGTTGTAATGCCTCAACTATCAGTTAAATTATGTGGGCCTGCCATTTTAGTACCCTTCTTTGTTGCTTTTGACCACTTGCCATGAGACATGAGAATTTTCTCCACTATGCCCTTTATGTGGAACTATATACGTTTTTAATGCAGTTCTGGCACCTTCATCAACATCTGAAGTCATTCAAAACAAACAGAGAATCTGAAAATACTAGAAGTTTATAATAATTTAAAATGAACTCTTTTTAAAGTTATAAAAGAAAATTTTATGGGTATGAAATTTAAAATATTACACTGATATTACATTGTACCATAATGCTTTATTTAAAATTTACATGTATTTAAATACCCTTCAAGCCACCTTTTGGCTTGTGGTAGGGTTTGTAATCTCCAAGCATTCAAGTTACCTCTTTAGCTCATTCCTGATGGGTATTGTTTGAGGAAGGAATGAGTTTCCAAAACTACTTTTCCTTGCATCTATTTCTCTTATTTAGTCTCATTTTTAGATTGGCCAAAGTAGCAGAAGGTAGTACTTCCTCTGAATTTATCAAGCAATTGCAGCCTGAATTCTAGAGTCTAATAACCTTTCTTTCAAGGATTCCAAGCTGGCATCTGAGAGCATTTTTGTAATGCTTTCTCTTTTGTCATAGCAATTTTTTTACTATCTGAGCGCTGCACCTGGAGTTTGTTTGTTTCATCTGATGGATTCAATATACTCTCTGCATATCCAGATGGGTACTGATGCTCAAAGTTAAGTCATACTTGCATTAATAAAGCCAGGCAGAACAAGTATGCTTAGAACGTAACAAATTATTTTTTGCTAAGAAATATGGTTTCAACACACAGTACAAATAGATTATATAATTAGAACATTATGGATGGTTTTCCATGTATTGTCACAAGTTACTATTGTTTAATTGATACATAATGAATTAATGCTGTGGATGGCAATGTTGGCATGAACTTCAATTGAGTGGGAATTTTCTCTAGATTTTATATTACTATGATCATATAAAAAGTGTATTTTTACTTTTTCCAGTTTTTGTTTGCCTTTAGTTCACACAATCATCAAAGTGAAATAAAATCTGAAATTGAATACTGCTTGGGCATCAGATTTCCTCATTATTGGAAAGTATTGGTCTAGCCAAATTGCCTGATGATGAACCAACTGTAGTTCTGCTATGTTCTCTTAGTTAAACTGTGCAATGTGTGTTTTACAGAGGAAGCACAGAAGACATTGGAAGAGTCAATGCGCATGGACATGGAGGAACGGCAGGAGCTAGCCATGGAGTTGTACCAGTCAGTGAGACGTAGTAATGTAGGGGGAGGTACTCTGGTGCGAAAGGGGCCTTTGGGGTCTCTAGTGGGAGGGGGTGGTTGTCTTGGGGCCGCAGGGCCACACCCTATCCTGGGGAAATCACCTCCTCGTCCAAGCCCTGCAAGTGTTGCATACCACAGTGAAGATGATGAGGATGAGGAAGGAAGCATTAAAGGTTACGATGAAAATCCAGATGACAGCAGCCTCACCGAAAAGCCATCTGAAATTAGCTCAACTGATTCCCAGGTGATAATAATATTCCATATTTTATGTTATATTCAAATTTCCTTATTTCATTCATTACAGGTTCAAGGTCCTCAACAAAGATATTATCAGGAAATGAAAATGAATAACAGATACAACTGTAAGTCGGAAGAATGTAATGAAATTTTTATGGGCGAAATTTGAACTATCCTATCATTGAACCCAAGATATATGTGGTAGTCGTCCATTCATATCACAGTGTTGAAGCTCCTGAAGTAACTATCACATGCATTTCAATGCAGAATAGTATTGGGTAATACCTCAATTTAGGTTTATATTTGGAGGAATATTCAACACACCCTGGCATTAAACCAAGCATCAATGTTTGAAGTAACACCATCAAGTACCACTTGTTGTTCTCTATCGCAGAGAAAATCTTTGACCCAGTCAATTACTTCCTTATTAATTCCAGCCAATTTTAATTTGTAAATTAGTCTGTTGTGAGGAACTCTATCGAAAGCATTCTTAATATCGAGGAAAACAGCATCCACTTGCTTACTACTCTCAGCAGATTTTAAAATATCGTGAACGAATAGCGCAAGTTGAGTTTCGCATGACTGGGACTTTCTAAAGCCGTGTTGGTTCTTATTGAAATAACTAACGCTATCTAGAAACTTCATTAGTGAGCTAACAACGATGTGCAGATTTCATGTGCTCCATTACTTTGCCTGTCAGTGAAGTTAACGAGATGGGCCTATAATTACCTGGGTCATCCTTTAATCCTTTTTTATAAACGGGCGTAACATTCGCTAATTTCCAATCGGGACGCTGGCTTCATCAATTGATTTAGAGAACATGATTTGGAGGTATGGAGCGACGCTATCCACTAGTTCTTTCAATACTCTAGCCGGAATACCTTCAGGGCCTTGGGATTTATTTGGCTTAATTGTACGCAAGAGTTTAGCGATTCCATCTTCAGTAAAACAAATACTTGCCATTAGCGCGTTTGTGTTTGTTACCGGAAGGCTGTCTGAGCTAGTATCAGCTGCAAATACGCTTTGGTAAAAGTCGTTAAGGATGTTCGCTTTCTTCTTCGGATCACTAGTAATATTGCCATCGATATCCCTTGATGAGGAAACGGTTTGTAAGTTTCCCTGTGTCTCCCTAACCTACAACCAGAAGGCTTTAGGGTCCTCCTCTAAGCTATCACCAAGAATTTTAAAATGCTTAAAATTATGTAGGGTGTTTCGCATAGCACGCTTAGTATTGGATTTCGCATTCTTATGCTTCTCTAATAATAATGTTTTTGAGCTGAAATCAGACTGGTCTGTTCCCTTAAGGGCTTTTACTTTTCCGTGAAGTGCTCTCTGTTTCCGAAGTGCGTTTCTAACCTCTTTATCGTACCATCTAGGTTCCCAATCATTTTTTGAGAATTTTGAAGGAATATAAAGGTCTATGTTACTATGCATAATTTCTACAAACTTTTTCCAGGTTTCTTCGGAGGACAGATTAGTGATGTGCTACTTAAATGAATTAAACTTGGTCAGTAAATTCTCGGCAAAGCTCTCGAAATTTGCTTTGGAGTAGAGGTGGATTTTGCGTTTAGGCTTCTTATGCTTATTTAGTTGTATATCGATGTCTACGTATACGCCCTTGTGGTCGCCAAGTCCATCGTCGATCGAAATGTTCTTTACTCGCTCAGGAGAGTTAATCAATAAGAGATCAAGAATATTTTCTCCCCTTGTTGGTGATCTTACTGCTTGGTTTAATGATTTTTTTTGAAGAACATTTAGCAATTTTTTACTCAAATCTGCATCTCGGGCACTTCTTTTAATGCTGTAGTTTTCCCAGTCGATATCTGGAAGGTTAAAATCGCCTCCTATAATCACTATACTTTGATTATTCTTGTGGGTGTAGGAGTTTATCTCATCGCTAAGGCTGCATAATACTTGCCGAGAGGAGTTAGGTGGACAGTAAAATGCACATACATTGATATTAGGCTTATTAGGCTTACATTGATATTAGGCTTACATTGATATTAGGCTTATACATTGAGATTGGCTAATGGTGCACCAGACACTTTCTGTGTCACTATTGCTCGAATTCTGTGCTTTGCTCTGGAGAGACGATTTAACTGCAATAAAAACTCTTCCCCTGGTCTTTTCCTTACGATCTCGACGGTAAACAGTGAAACCTCTGGGAAATATTTCATTATCGTTTATGTCCTCGTACAACCAGCTTTCTGTTACTATGACAATGTCGGTATTGTGGCTACGAATGAGAAGCTCTAAATCTGATTCTTTATTTTTGATACTCCTACAGTTAACAATTGCAATTGATATTTTGTTTTCGCGGGCAGGTATAGGTGTAAGTGGGTTTATCGGGAGAATTCGTTTATCTTCTAAGTCACTGTCACCGTTATTCGTTTGGACGAAAATTTCGCTTGTTTTGTTCCCCATAACCCACTAACCCATGCTCACTTTCCTAAAAAATACCTGCAATGCTCAAAAATCCTTTTATAGCTGGATGATGTGTTTTTATGTACATTAAAACCTTGTTAACACAAACTCGTAGGGACGGCAAAATCGATAGTGTAGTGTTAAAAAAATTCGCATTAGGGAAATCGCGTCTAGCTATTTCAGGCTAGCTAGAGCTATTTCTAACTCTAGCTAGAACTCGTCTAGCCTATTTCAGGTAGACATTTGTTACTCAAATCAAATGTATTATCTAACAATAAGTTATAAAGAGCAAACATAAATTGGTATCATTGATCGTTCTGCCAGGATAGCTCAATGGACTTGATTGGTCTGGGTTCAATTCCCGGTCCTGTCAGACTTTTTTAAAGTCCATTCTTCCTTGGGACCATTAAGTCACCCTTACCTGTTTCCTATATTGATATCATAGCAATTTAATTTTCACTAAGCCTGAAAAAATATAGAATATTTTGTTGCCGAAGCACAGGGCGCATATTACGAATACATTCAAATGATATGCTCTCCAAACCACTTGAAAAATTATCTGAAACGATAACTTCAATTTTGCTTATCATATCTTCGTTACCAAGAAAAATTTCCTAAGTGACACGATGGTACAGTCATGAGCAAAAAAAAACTTTAAAATTGAGGGTAACATAAGATTCGGGATACTCATAAAATTCCTTCACTGGAACACATGTTGCAACACTGTAAGGAGACCATGTCCAACATAACGGTACTTATATTCGCTGCAAGGGTTCGGTTTAAAGAAATGGTAGGAGCATTCCGAGCGGCTCCCGTAGCTGTCACCCATTTAGAAGGACGGACCTAATTTTAAGAAAGACATTGATGGAAACGTTGCGTATACGCGATTGCAGCTCTAATATATGAGAGACACTGCAGATTGAATGAATTCGCAATTTAGAATTCTCAATCAAGTCGAATACGTCTTTCTACCACAAAATAACGTTATGGACCTCCGACTCGCTGATTCTCTAATGGAAGGAGAACAGGTGCATGGAGCAGTCGTATTTTCTTACCTACTGTCACCAACATTATCACAAATATGCCCGATATGTAATCTCAAAAAACTGTTCCAAAAAATGATGGCAAACCTTATCTCGGATATTTCACATGGATCTTTAGTAATAGTATTTCTATTAGAACTAACCTTTGCAATGTTACGTAAGTGGGTTCAGGTATTGAAAGTAATGAAACAGGAAGTTAACGACTTC
>KZ309811.1:20603-32284 GCA_000376725.2 Ladona fulva
AATTAGGTCCGTCCTTCTAAATGGGTGTCCGCTACAGTAGCCGCTCGCGATGCTCCTACCATTTCTTTAAACCGAACCCTTGCAGCGTATATAAGTACCGTTATATTTGGGGTAGACTCCATACAGTGTTGCAACATGTTCCGCAGAAGGAGTTTTAAGAGTATCCCGAATCTTATGTTACCCGTAATGTTTTTAAGTTTTTTTTTCTCATGACTGTACTTCCATAGTAAGTATTTTATAATTGTTGTTTTTATCCTACGCGCAGCAGCGTATCTGATGCCTTACGCTAAAACCTTCTCTTCTCCTATTCATTTTGGGGAGGGTCTTAGAAGAGTCAAGGCATTCGTATTGTAAACGGTAGCAATAACAATTGTCAACAAACTTCGATTAAGATGATCATCGGCAGTATTTTGAGAACAATTCGAGGATGTTTTTATGTTAGTTATCATAGTTTGGTAGGATCATATTCTCTTCAGATTGCAGTACCTCATGAGCTGGCATGAGATAGTCTTGTGCCGTTTCAAGGAACAGTAAACAAAATACGACTGATAAAAATAGGAATGCTGTGTCATATAGCACTTTGCGGTATAGGATATATTTCTGACAATCACTTCCAGGTTATCACTTTTCGATACCATTTGGACCATCCACAATCAATGACTATCATCAACCCAATAATTTTTGGAAAAAATCTTAGGTGGTCACTGGAAATGGATGTTTCGCTTTAAGCAAAAAATCCTCAGTGCAGGACCGAGATATTTGTTGAGTTAATTACTAATCGATTTTCATGCTAAACGAATAAAACTCCATAAGATGCAATGTATCCGTGCCAGGACCATAATTTGGGTTTGTGTTAGAGCAAAATTCGTGTTAAGCGAGTACATGTTAACAAGGTTTTACTGTAACTGTGATTACTGTATATGTTATGTGATGTTAGGAGAAAAAGATGCACAATAAAACAGGCTGTGCATCATGACGATATTAATACGTAACCCAATGAATTCATGAGAAAGATGTACATCAACACTTAACTTAGGCACAGAATTTCAATTAAAGAATGTGCATTCATGTTTTGACAAAATGATGTAGGCTCAAGGACAAAAAATTGATTTTTTGATCAAATTAATTTTTTTCCTCACGAGCCTGCGCGAATATGGGGTGCGCAGGATACACAAGGGCGTGTCTTACACGAATAAATACAGTATTTGGATATAAGACCGGCATTTTTTTATTTTGCCATAGGCTTTCATATCCACCACTGTCAAATTTATGTTTACTTTCTTCATCATATCTAATTTCTAACAGTTTTTCAAATCTTCAAATCGTTTTTCTATGTCCAAATTAAGTTCATTGAGGTGGCTACTGAATCTGTCTGTATCCTCTGGAGTTACATCATCTTTTATATATGATAATTGAGGATACTGATGAAATTCTCTCTTCAAAAGAGTAGTTAAAGTTTGTCAATAAATAATAGCACAATACTTTGGCAACGTATAAGAGTTTTATTAGCTCCTTGAAGCTGCAAATTGACATCATTAAATCTCTTCAAAATATCTGCCAAGTAAAAGGCATCATTCTTTACTATTTTTAACTGTTGACACAGATCGGTCTCATTATTACTTTCAAAAAATTGTATGCTGCCACTATCATATAATGCTGCAAATCTAGCCAAAGATGTACCCTTTGACAGCCACCGAACTTCTGTGTGCAAAAGTAACTTAATAAAATCTTCATTATTTTCCTGGCAAAGCTGCCGAAACATTCTATCAGTCTTTGCATTAGATTTGATCTTGTTTACGGCTCAAATTACTATAGTTAATGATGAATGGAGACTTGAACTTAGATGTTTTCCTACAAGATGTCTGTGCACCACACAATGAATGCATAAAACATTTGGCACTTCCTGCTTCAAATAAGCAACAAATCCATGATAGCAACCTACCATTGATGGTGCTCCATCAGTAGCTCATGCAACAATATTATTCAAAGGAATATTATTTTTTGTAAAGTATGTTCTCACAGTACTAAATATAGGTAATCCTTTTTATCTGTGATGAGATTTATTGCGAATAGCATTTCTTCTCGTATTATATTGTTTTCATCCAAATAGCGTACATGTGCCATGTACGAGTGCCATATCGAGACGAGACTAAGTTAGTGAGTATCAGTGGTTGTAGGTTTTATAAAATTTTATGTAGCAGGTGCTTCACTTCTTTGCTATTGGGGCAAAGTAGCGAGACATTGGCTAGTTATGGCAGTCCAAGGGGGGTTCCTAGAATGTCACCCTATTACTCTAAAATCCAAGAATCGAGACAAAAATATGAGGGTCTCCATTGTCCGGCAGTTTCTGTCATATGAAGAAGCATTGAACCATGAAATTCTTTGTCTATGAGGTAATAATGTTGGTGGAACGCGCTTGACTGTTCAACAGTTAGTCGATTAGTATGTAATCGCAGTGACGTTTGATTGCACCGCTACCGCCCACCATGAAAGCTGTAATGCCCACTAGTGGGCGGTAGGGACCAGGTTGACTACCACTGCCATAGAGTAATCTTATAGAGGGCTAGTGTCCTTGCATCCATTTGATATGCCTTTTTGATGTACTTAGAATGTGATGACCAGTTGGCATTCCGCATCATTGCATCTGTCTCTGTGCTGTCATAGCAGGCCTGAGCCTGCAGCTGCGAACAATTTGAATTCTTTAGTAATGGGAACTGCTCTTCACTCAATTGCATGAGCGGACTTCTCTTATTGTGTTCAGCTCAAGTTACAGGAATGGCAGATGTACTTTATTTGCAGAGATGCCTATTAACTGTTGTTTATATTGCTGCACTTGCTCCAAATAGGTTGCTACAAAGTCACTTAACTCATGAAACATATCACTTAAAAGCAGAAACACATGGCTAGCTTTTACAAATATTACATCAGTTCAGATATTAAAGGAATTGAACAGATAGTAAGTACAGTCAATTCTGCTTGATTGGTCGATCAGACCTACATTTTACTGAGGAAGCTGTTTATTCAAGGTGAAGCTCAAGGAACAAAACGAAACTGTTAAGATAATTTAGATTTGTAGCATGCTGTTGCTACTTACTGGCATATGGCAGGGGGTGTGTAAATGTAGGTTAGGGTTACCTAATCTACACTATTAGTTTCACAGTTGTTATGCATAATGACCAAAAATAACTATCTGTTTAAGCAATCAATCCCTCTAATGGTTTGTCAATGCCTCTCGGAGATCATGCTCCTCTTTTACTGGAATTATGTCTTCTACTTTGCCATAAAATTCTAAACTGATGAACTTTTTTAAATGCTTCCATTGATAACCTAATCTTCTTGCTTGGAGTAATTTCCACCCGAGTGATCATAGCCTTAATGCTATTGTCGAACTTGGAATCTCCTCTGACAGAACAGGCTGCTATACATTGGACCATCTCTAAATCTGGGCTAATGCTATGCCATGTGGAACCCAAATTGTGCAACAATATTCGTGACTAGGCCGAATGAGGGAAAGGTATGCAATTTCTTTGACTCTTGATGAAAATCCCCTCAAGTTCTCAATCTCAATCTAAATAGTTGTCAATCTTTGCATTCTGTTTCCCTTTCCTATAGTATCTTGAATATGTTCTGGTAACAACAAACTGGCTGAGGATACCTTATAGGTACTTATTGTGACCCAAGAACTCTTATGGATATATTTTTGGTTCTTGCATTAGGACAGAGGCTTTATAAAGTAGCTATGCAATGATGAGAAGATGTTGCTCAGTAAGACAAAAAATCATGATGGTAAATAGAATATATCTGATTTAGATTGGAAATAAGATTATCGTTTAAACATGTTGTTTGCTTAAAGAATTCACCAGTATATTTTCGTTTATGTTATCTTTACAGCAGCTTAAACTTTTGATGAGTTTATGTACAATTTATATTGCGCTGTGTGTGCCTTATGAAGATGACCACTTTATTCTGTGATTTAGTATTGATTCATTACTAATCTTCCGAAATTTCTTATTTGAAGTTAAATTAAAATTGAGCAGTCATCATTAATTATGGATCAAATTTTCTGAAGCATCCATGGGAGATCCAGTTAATAATAGTAAAAAGTAGCTTGTAGAAATGTTTAAAACTAGCAATTGCAAGCAGATAGGGCTAGGACGATGAGTCGTGAAATCATCTTTATTATTATCCAGAGGGGTGCTTGATGAAAAACAATTTTATCCCATTGCCAGTCGTCTTTCTTTATCAGTACAGTTTTACTGGATTTATAGCATCAATAAAACATCAGGAGATTGCCTTTTAGTAATTTGGTGGATATTTTATCATTGCACTGTTTGTTTCTCTTTTTATTATTCTGTAGGTTGTACAGATATTAATTTTCATAGATGACATTTGGGTTGTGGTGATGAATTGAAGGGGGCAGTAGTGTGAAAAAGTCTGAGAAACTAAAATGTTAGCCTCAAGTGTTCAGTCCAAGAACTGGTGAAGTGCTTAATGAAAGCATAGCTCTAGATCATGGTTCTTGCCCTGTGTGAATTAGATTCCATATATTTGCTTTACTGGTATTGCTGTTGCATATCGCATGGAAAGTTTCCATTCATCACACTTTTATGCATGAATTTCAGCACTAAGATTCTGAGGAAATCTCAAGAAATGTAACTAATGAGTTCGAAGTCATTAATGAGGAGTTTAATTCTCTGTATATATATATTGCCATTATCAAACTTTATACATATTCCCACACCACACTCCATGAACAGCAGAGATAACTCCAAATGTTACTGATCCCAAATAACTCGTGAGCAGTCCTATATGGTAATTCTCCGACAACTGACAGTGAGATTATTGGGTAAGTCCGCTGTATAGCATATCCTAGACCAGCTTAGTTTGAAGATCTTAGTTTACAGAGGCTCCCTTTATCATACAGAAGAAATGCAATGAAGATGCATAGTTCACATCCCATAGATTAAAGTTGGATAAAGAAAGGTGGAAGTGCAAATAAATATTCTAGTGGGCCACTCTTGATATGGAGAAGTTCTTCGGCACAATCACTTTCGTAACCTAAACTGGTTAAAGAAACATCCTAAAACTAAGCACTGGCCCAATAGTCTCTTATATGTTATTCTGTTCTCCTTTTTCTTATACATTTTATTAGGATTGTGTTCCCGCTAAATTATGACTATGTAAGCAAGGGTATACTACAAAATGATAAGTTTGCTATATTTCTTGAAAAATTTACTGAGGTATGATTATGAAAATTCTTGTTGTTGGTCAAACCAATGAGATCATTTCAAGCAATTGGAATAATAGACAAATTGCTTTTTAATAGATTCAGCTGCTTGAGTCATTGAAGTGAGCACTGAGGTCTGCATAACCTCTGAAATATTAATTCATTTTTGACATTATCGATAAACTTAGAGGATTTTGATTTATACAGAAAATAAATTCAAAAATTTCTCAGAAACTTTCTCACTTGAAGATTTTTCCAATGGAAATACAACAAAAAGTAGCTGGTGCCTTCATTTTGCTGAAAACTTTCTGCATTCCCATAAATTTCCCCAAGTTGTTTTTCTCCAAAATATTTCACAGGAAAATTAGTAACATTGGTTGAAAGAGGATAAAATGAGGCAGATTTTGTTACCAAGAAACCCAGTGTTTCTTGAGAGATAGACCCAAATACATCAGTTCAAAGAAAACTGCAACTATTTCTCAGTTCCTTGAAAGTATCATCTTCATACTTTTTCTTCATGTATGATAATATTTAATAGTGATTGAATCACAGCATGCTGTCCGGAATTACTTATGCTGTAGAATGAGAGTTTTCAAAATTAATTATCGTCAACTTTTTCTCTCTATGCAAAAGCGCACACTATTTCCCCATAAGAAATACATGGGGCCATAAGATTAACATTGTTTTCTCAAGGCATTGGATGGAGTATATAAGATACGATAAGAAGGGATACTTTATTAATCCTTTCCAAACCGAGTGAAGGGTCTGTGAGTGAGAAGGAAGAAGCTAAGGGGAATACCAATGCCACCTATCAGAGATAAGACGTGAAAACAAAAGTGATATCAAAACCTCCCATAGGGTTAGCACTCTAAAAGATTACTCTGTGGTGATATATAGTAATAAGGATGTGCAAGGGTAGTCCCAGAAATTATTAAGTTAATGAGGCTCCGGTGGGCAGGACATGTTCAGCGGATGTCAGAAACGCAGGTGGCACAAAAAGTCTTCCTTGAGAGTATGGGAGGAAAGAGACCGGTAGGCAAGCCAAGGGCAAGGTGGGAAGATAACATAAGAAAGGATACAAGAGACCAACTGGAGAGAACAGTCAAGAGACCGAGATGGATGGAGACAGAAAATTGATGAGGCCAAGGCTCAACTAGGGCTGTAGCGCCATTGGAGAGAGAGAGAGAGAGAGAGAGAGAGAGAGAGAGAGAGAGAGAGAGAGAGAGTCCCATAAATACCCAAACAAACAAAGAAAACACAAAAAATCAGGAAAAAATATCTTTATTTCTTAACATAGTCTCCTTTTAGCTCAGTGCACTTTTCCCAGTGATGTTCAATAGCAAGATACCCTGTTCATAGTGAGAACTGTTGAACTCCTCAGAATAGCCATTAATAGCAGACTCAGCCTCTTCATTGTTGGATAATCTTTTACCATGGAGGTATTATTTCAAGTTTGGAAATCAATTGTAAGGGGCTAAATCTGGTGAATAGGGTGCATGAAGAAGCTATCTGAACTTTAACCCTTTAAGCCTTCTTGATTACATATCAAGGAAAATTATTTCATGCACATCCCAAAAAACTGATGCAGCAGATGGAACTGTCTTTGCCTTCCTTGGAGCTGATTCTTCCCTTGCAGTCCATTGTGTGGATTGTTCCTTCACCTCAGGTGTGATGTGATGCAAGTGATTGACCCATGTTTCTTCTATGATTATGAATTGACACAAAAACTAGGCTTTATCACTCTGAAACATTGCCATACACTTGATTGATACATCCTCACTTTTTTGTTCCATTCTGAGCAGACATCTTGCGCACAGCAAGATGTCCAAATTTTCAGTCAATGTATTATGTACAGCACTTTTTGAAATTGTCTGCTTGACACATTTCAAAATTTGCCAAGATGGTCGACAATACTGGTCAAAACCAAAATTCCGTGCGTATCGGAAAGTTAGGGCATAGCACCCCTGGCTTTAATGGATGACCTCTATTGCTCTGCTTTTGTATATATATGGTTTGAAAATTTTTCCAAAAGGGGATAATTGTAATGCTAATAACCAGATATTTCCAAAATTTTTGCAAAAGTGTGGACAAACTTGGGGAAAGCAAACAGTGTGTTTGGCCTAGTATAAATAGATAGATTTCAAGGCTGTTTGTTGTCTTTAGGGGTCTTTATGAAGAAAGTGTTAGCAAGGATAGAGTGACTTTTTCTATTGCTTTACGAGGTTCTGATAGAGGGTAGAAAAAGGAAGGAGATGAGATTGGGTCTTGTTATGTTTGTATCCTGGGCATTTCATTCTAGCCATTGCTGGAATTAAAATTCTTAGAGAAGAAGTCATTCAACTTGATCCTATAGAAAAATGCTGTTCTCAAATGATAATGACCTTCTAGATGGGGCCTCATGAATCACCATGTTCTACACATCACATTTAATCACCCAATTCATGCTTTCCAACCTCCTTTTCATTGTAATACTACACTGCTATGTCAAGGCTATAAATGGTTAGTAGTTATTGTAGTGTAATGATAATAACAAAGAAATTCATTCAAAAGCTATAAGTGGAGACATATTGCTGACTATCCTCTTCTTCTATATTTTTATATCTATAACTTGCTCGAATCTCAATGCCTGTTTTGCAGTTTGCATTCAAGGTTTTAAGATTTGTATGGATACAACTGTACAATGTTAATTAGTAGATTTGATTGATACAGATCAGCCTTTTATATCCCTTATTTTGTGTAAATAAAATGCAGGGCTCCGAGACTGATGACGTGAGTGATGGGTCTGATTTAGTCGACTGCCCAACTGTACCTTCAGAAGCAGCAGTGATGGAAGATGCTGACCACTCTTTCGTCAACCACTATGCCAACGTGAATGACTCATTGAGGCAGTCATGGAAGCGGCAGAGGCCAGTTGTTAGACCCTCTCAGCAACTAAGTAGAGATATGGTACGAAGCCATGAACAGCAGCAACTGCGCACACTGCTCCCTCCCCCTCCTTTGCCGCCTCCTGTTGATGATTCAGAAGCATCTGACAGCAGTGCATTGCCAACACCAGTGTCACAACAACCTGGGCTCAATGGTGGACGAATTGTGCTCAATAACATGGCAAGATCTCGTGCTCCACTTCCTGGATTTTCGTCATTTGTGTGATGGATAGTGAGGCATCCAAAGGCCCTATTGACATGTGATATTACTTAATTACTCAGTGAAATTTCTTTTACAATGTTTTAAAATCTCTTGAAGACTGAATTTAATCATCTTGTGGAATTATGTTGATATAAGTTGAATGACATTTCCCAAGAAAGAATTTTTACATTATAGAATAAATAACTTATTTAAATTTACATCAAAATAGCATTTAAGCCAAAACTAAAACTAATCTTACGATACTGTAGATTCTTGCTTAATTTTGTGACATTTAGTGATGTCTTTGGAAATAGTTGTAACAGAAATATTGTAAGTATTTTACAATCAGCTTTCTTTCTAAACCATGTCACTTCCTTTGAAAACTGCATTGCTCATCAAAACCCAGTGATAATAGGGCTGACACAGGAGCATTCAGGATATATTAACATTATGTTAAAAGTACTTTTGTGTACTTTAGGTTGCATTAGAATGTAATGTTGGAAGGTAGAACTGAAATCATGTGTGTATGAACTTTTTTGAGGAGGGGAAAAGTTCCAAAGGAAAGAAGTGGACTCTTGGGTTATGAACAAATTGTGCTGTGCCCAAAATTTGCAAACAAATTATCTCTGGTTACAAAGGATCCTTCAACATATGATGGCATGCTGCAGACACTATTCCTTCTAGGGTTTACCATTTAACCAGTTTCTGGCTTATCTCTGAATTCCAAGATGAAAGAGTTTCTCATTCCAGGATAGACTGAAATCACAGAGCAGACAGCAACGTCTGACTCACTTTCGTGGTACACTGAGTATTGTTTGGTGATGTAGAACCACCTAGGGACTACGTAGTAGAACTCACTGTTGTATCAGTGGCTAGAGCAAAACTCACAATGTCACTGTTAAGGAAGTTGTTTGTAATAATGTTTAGGAGAAATCAAGAGTCAGAATTTCCTGTAATCCTTCAGTTCTTTTCATTTGGGTCATAAATTGGGGCATTTCCATTGTTCAACTTCCTTTGCCCATGCAAAAATTTCATTCAGCACCTGAAAGTAACCATCAATATTTTAAATTTTATGGAAAAGAATTGATTCTGCTCATTCCACTGGCATGTAAGTTCACCTACTGAAGTCATTGAATGATTTTCATAAGGAGTATTGCATTATTGCACAATTTGCATGGTTGTTTTCAATTTATATAAACCATTGTCATCCCTTCCGCTTCTCCAAAATCAGTTTACTAAATAATTGAGTCATGAAATAGGTGATTTCTGCTTTATCTATTGTAGTAGATATTTTAACCCTTCAGCTGCAGGAAACATATTTCTACGTTCTTCTAAGAGGAATGCGGGAAAACGTATTTCTACGTTTGAACTGATATTTCTTCCCCGTTCTTGTCCTTTCTCAATTTTATGGCCTCTCAATGAGACACCCAAAGGCTCACTCTTCTGTATTGTTCTAGATTGGGAAAATCCAAGGGATTTCGCACCTCGGGGGAAACCCAAATCTTTGATTTCTGAATAGCAGATTTACGAAATTAGTAATAATTGATAAAATACAAGATATCTGCGAAGTGTTTGGTATCAAAATGATCAGCAAAGTGTAAGGAAAGTAAATTCGGACTGCTTATACAAAACAAANGGAAAATCCAAGGGATTTTGCACCTCGGGGGAAACCCAAATCTTCGATTTCTGAATAGTGCATTTACGAAATTAGTAATAATTGATAAAAATCAAGATATCTGCGAAGTGTTTGGTATCAAAATGATCAGCAAAGTGTAAGGAAAGTAAATTCGGACTGCTTATACAAAAAAAATTTCTTATTAATTATATTATATATGATACCAACCATAATTTCTAAACAATAACCACTAACCGCACCCATCGGAAAAAGGTTGACCCGGATTATGAGGGAAAACTGCCTGCAAAGATTTGCCTGCGCCTCTAGTACTCCTGATACTTTTCTCCTGCACACAGATGTACAAAAATCTGAGGGTCCCACAGCTAAAGGGTTAAACAAAAGTACAGCTGTCTCACTTTGCTGTTAGTGCCTCAAATATGTTATTTCTGAATAATCAACCATGATGTGCACAACTCATAAAAGATGCTCCATCTGAACATTTCCTTAAATTACATTCTTATATACCCTCATATTTTGGAATGATTTTGCTGATTATTCCTTACCCTGAAAATTTCTGAACCAAAGATATCATACTAATGGAATTCAAATGAAGTAAAACTTTCTTATTGGAGTAATAAATTAATTTGCCCATTCAAAGTTATATGTGGGCTGGGAATTAATTCCAAAAAGAACTTGAAAATTATCAAATATGAGCAAAAGTTTACTAATTTACCTTTAAAATAAAGAAAGAAAATCGTTTGAAAGAACATTAAAAGTATCCATTCAAAAATAAAGTGTATATTTAATTAGTTTTGTTTGACAAAACAGTATTTTAAATTGCCTTCTGAGATTAAAACATTTAGAAAAAATACAAATAGAGCTGAAAGTTGTTCTTTAATATTTAAGTCATGTAGCTGCAAAAATCCTCTAGATTTTTGGAGCGCAAAACGCAGTAACAACAATAATTTTGACATTATTAACAATTGACGATTATTGGGATTTGATAAGCAATTTGTGGGATTTTTCAAACTTATTGTGTAGAAAGTGCGTCATCCTTCGATAAAATTGAAGATATTTCCTGCTCTTCGAGATGCTTTAAAAACGACAATTTTGAATCTATTAACAATTGACGATTCTTGAGATATGATAATCAGTATGCGGGATTTGTCAGTCTTATAGTATAGAAAATGACTCTTTCTTCGATAAAATTAAAGATTTTTGCTGCTTTTCGAGCGGAAAATTCTCTAATAACGACCATTTTCAATCTATTAACAAGCGACTAAGCATGGAATCTGATATCTATGTTTATGTGAGTACCCTGCAAGCCGGCTTTCGACGTGTTTTAGGGGGTGCATGCACCATGACTGTAGTCATCCTGGTGCAAGCTCCATACCAGCGGGGAGAATCTTAAATGGGAGGGCGTTGTAGGATGTTTTTCTATCTCCAAGAAGTGTGCGGGACATTCTTTAGAGGGCAATACCGGTTACGTAGTAGCCGTAGTAGTTTACATTTTAGCTGTAAAGATGGCACTCTAAGCAACTGATGTCAAAGTACTGTTCAGCGGGTGGAATCTAACGGCCGTATTCAAGAAGCCCTTAAACTCGGTTTGTGTACCGAAAATGGCCGATAAGCAGGGTTAGCTAGCTAGTCCGTATTCACGAAGGCGTATTAAGGGTCCTCTGACTTAACTTAACCTGACTTAGCTAAACCTGC
>KZ309812.1:0-12948 GCA_000376725.2 Ladona fulva
ACTGCCGCGTGAAGGAAGGAGATGCCACGTGACTTGATCGCTGCACGACGCAGAATCATTCCAACTCCTTCCTCCTCTCCCGCTCTAAAAGTAAGAATCGAAGAAATCGGAATGTACTTTTGAGAGTGTGGATAATTGGTGTCAATAGTTAAGGGGATTAAACATTGCAGCATTGAATAATTACAAAATAAGGAAATATTGCTGGGATTCTTTCCGGCAAAAGGGAAGAAATTTCCAACTCATCGCTAGTTTAGAAAAGGTTAGCAAATAAATGAACACGCAGTTGCAAGCTAATTTAGAGAGCCACCATACCACCAATAAGGATGCAGATGCATCATTGGGTTCACAACCATAAGAGTCCGACCGGACCCCCTAACGATACTTTTAAATGTATACCGCGAGGATGGCGGTGCGGTTGAGCGGGGAGGTTTAGAGCCTTTTCCTTTCTTCCGCGTCGACCGTCATCCCGAGATTGTTTTTGCAGTCTCGCGTTCTGCGAACGCGGTGAAGGCTCTTCCAACGCTGCACAACTTTCTGAAGGAAAGTTGCCCGATATACAACGCTCTTCTGACCACCTTCAGAAGATGTTAATTAAGGCCGTTGCTACTGTTTAAACTCCCTCTGATGCTAATACCGGTGTTTCTCGGATGTCGTAACCTAGACCTCCTATAGGTATATCAAGTGTGCAATTACTTTTGAGTAATTGCTTGATCCGGGTTCGATGGTTGTTGGGATACATGGACCGGTAACTAGCTCGGTATTTAATCCTTACTTACACTTCGGAGTGCTGTGGTCGTAGACTGAGTAGCAGCTTTTTCATGTGTATTTTACTAAGCGATACGCATTTAATATTCAGATTTGAGGTAATCCTAAGAACATGTTGCAGATTTTAATGATGTTCTTGGTGAGTTACCGGTCTCGATCCATTATTTTTAGTGCTTCATCACTAAACGTAACGTGCTTTACAAACAAGTTATTTCGCACGTTATATCCTACAAGTTCATTTTAAGATACAATAAAATACATGAGTATCTCTATATATTAGCTATTAAAATGCTTAACAAAATTGAAAAGAATTCTACTGGCAGTCACTTCGCCAAGGAAATGATTTATTTATGTTTAGAATTCTTTTGTGTAACTACCGCTGCAACAAAATGTATATATCTGTTTTAGTAATTACTTCCTTGTAACGCTTGGTGGTCAACTCTCAAAGATCGCGCTCGTTATTTACCGGAATGACTATGTCTTCAGTTCCTTCTAAAAATTATGAATCGAAGAATTTGTGGAGTAGGTAATCTGATCTTCTCACCTGGAACCAATTCCACCGGAGGGATTTTTTCATAGCCGTAACGCTATCGGCGAACCTGTTGTTTCCACTGACGAAACGAGCTGCTCTAGATCTATTTTTTTCGCTTTTTCTATTGAAATATTAATGGCAAATCCTTCTTCGTTAGTTAAGTTGTTGGGTACGGAGGACTGACCGCCACGAGTCTCACGCACATACGACCAAAATTATCCCTGATCGCCCCCTATTGACTCGAACAAGATTCTAGGTCTATATTCCAGAATTTCTGTATTAGTGTCCACCTTAACCAGCTTTCACATACCCTTCTACTATTGCTGTCATTACTCTAAATTAGCTCTGCATGCTATAGGTTTTCTCAAACGGGAATGATTAAGTCACTGCTTACTAAGCAATATTCTCAACTTATGTGTTGTCCAACGTTGGTCCTTTGGCTCACGCATGCTTTTGTTCGGAACGTATTTAACTAACCATGACTGTGCTTCGCTCGTTGTCGCATTTCATAGAAGAGTGTTGAGTAAATAATAACGAAATTTCATGTCTCATTTGCTACATTTACTTATTTATTTTATTAAGATTCGAGTGAGTCGCTATTAGTACGTAGCTATCCATTTTTTTTTTTTTTAATAGTGTCAAGGATAGTGCAGGAGTAACTATTGGGAGTGTCAAACAAAAGAAAATTAGGAAACCGTGGTTTACGGTAGAAATGATAAATAAAATGGAGGAAAGCAATAAATGGTTAACAGAACACGACGTAGAATGTATATGGCTCTCAATAACGAACTGAGAAGGGAAACAAATATGGTACGGGAACAGGGATGGAAAGGGCCAATGTAACGAAATAGAAAAGCTGGACGAAAGTGGGAGGGTCGACCTAATGTATGGAAAGGTTAAGCAGTTAACGGGAAATAAAACACGAAACAGAACAACCATAATAAAAGATAATAATGGTAAAGTTATACGAGATCCGGCCAGCCTAAGGGAAAGGTGGAAAGAATATGTTGAGGGACTATATGTGAAGGACATGAAGCCAACAAACATAATGTTAGAAAGTGAACAAGAAGTGGAGGATGATGATGTTGGACCTGGGATGTTAGATAGTGAAATTGATAGGGCTTTGCGTGACATGAAAGGAAATAAAACAACGAGCATTGACGAGATACCAGTTGAGCTACATAAAAACCTGGGGGAAAAGGGTAAGAGAGAATTCTATAATTTATGTAGAAAAATTTATGATGATGGAGAGTGGCCAGAGCATTTCACTATGACATTCCTGATTCCTTTACAGAAATTAAAGAATAATGCTTCTGAGTGTCGGGATTATCGTATAATCAGTTTAGTATCTCACGCGGCATTCTAAGAGTATCGAATAGAAGAATTGAAGGAAAAACTAAGGGGCAAATCGGAGGAGACCAGTTCGGATTTCAGAAAGGTAAAGGATCGAGGGATGCAATCGGGGTAATGAGGGTACTAGTAGAACGAAGCCTGGAATTTAAAAAGGATATACATATGTGCTTGTTTTGTCGATTTTGAAAAGCCTTTCGATAGAGTTCTATGGCCAAAATTAATGGGAATTTGAAAGAAAATTGGGTTGGACTGGAAAGATAGGCGCTTGGTTGGCGTTATCTAATGACATTTTTTTATAATTTATTCTGCTACATGTTGGTTAAATTGGGTAGAGAGAGTGCAGTATCGCCAGCATATGTACAATTTTCACAATTCTGATCTTGATGAGCGCACGATATCATTTATAAAATGAAGAAATATTAGCGTACCAAGGATTGATTCCGTCTGTACGTCATAGTAAGTTTTAATTTTGATTGCTTATTGGACTGCACAAAAATCTTCTTATTTGTTAAATAGTCAGTATGCCATTTAATAACCGCGCCACATATAACCATTTCAAACAATCTTACCAATAGCAGCTTTCGATCAATTGTATCGAAAGCAGTCAAAAAATGTATGTCGTACATGTTGTACCCATAGAGTAAGGATATAGATATCCTTACTCTATGGTTGTACCGTCCGAGGACGCATTTGTTTTGTCTTTGCGTTACTGTGTTTGAGAGGTATGGAGGGTTTGGTGATATTTACGTTCAACTTTGTGGCCTGTAGATTATTTGTGATAGTTAAACGTATGTTGTGAATGGGTTTGTTGAGAAAACGCGAATTTCTAGTGATACTTAATTACAGAATGTGTGCAATTTTGAACTCATTCTCATAGTGGATCGACCTTTGTTGGTGATCAATCGATCATCGTTGAACACGTTTTTACGTCAGTATTCGGTGAAGGCAGCCAGGAATATTGTATGTGTTCAAGGTAATGATTATTTTTAGCTTTAGGCTGATCGGTCTATATTTGCGTCTTATTTCGAGTAGATTTATATGTCAACTTTTAAAGAAGACCGATTATTTTCAATTTTTCTGCTAGGAAAATGAGTTAATTCTTAATTTCTTTATGTTTCCTGATATTTCCTGCTTGAAATTGTTTTGGAATCTTGATTCAATACTGTTTGTTACGTTTCTTGTTTAGTCTTGAATGCTACATTCCACATTACATCTAAATCGGTGCTGCAATAGGAAATAAATAAATGCATTAAATTCATAATGCATTTGTGCTTCAATCTTNACGCATTTGTTTTGTCTTTGCGTTACTGTGTTTGAGAGGTATGGAGGGTTTGGTGACATTTACGTTCAACTTTGTGGCCTGTAGATTATTTGTGATAGTTAAACGTATGTTGTGAATGGTTTGTTGAGAAAACGCGAATTTCTAGTGATACTTAATTACAGAATGTGTGCAATTTTGAACTCATTCTCATAGTGGATCGACCTTTGTTGGTGATCAATCGATCATCGATGAACACGTTTTTACGTCAGTATTCGGTGAAGCCAGCCAGGAATATTGTATGTGTTCAAGGTAATGATTATTTTGAGCTTTAGGCTGATCGGTCTATATTTGCGTCTTATTTCGAGTAGATTTATATGTCAACTTTTAAAGAAGACCGATTATTTTCAATTTTTCTGCTAGGAAAATGAGTTAATTCTTAATTTCTTTATGTTTCCTGATATTTCCTGCTTGAAATTGTTTTGGAATCTTGATTCAATACTGTTTGTTACGTTTCTTGTTTAGTCTTGAATGCTACATTCCACATTACATCTAAATCGGTGCTGCAATAGGAAATAAATAAATGCATTAAATTCATAATGCATTTGTACTTCAATCTTGTGTCGCTCCTTTTTGTGGGAAAGGCTGCTGCTGCCTGCATGAATTATGATTCTATGTTGCATCACGGAAGAGAATTTCATTATTTATTGAATTTCATATCGGGAAAGATATTTTTGGTCTTATACACATATTTTACTCCTTTATTTAGAATATTGTAACAGTCATAAAATTTATATTCTTAGAAACATTATCACTGCATTCATATTTCCATGTATTGATTTTCATATTGTACTTTGAAGTGTATTAAATGGGTTGATGGTTTGGAATTTATTCATGACACTGATCAATGTAACATTCCTTGAGATGTATTCAGCTTTAAAACATAGACATAACTGTAATTTATTCATATTCTTTGAGTGCTTGTATTTAAGCCATGTTTCTCAGTTTTCTGTTTTACACTTATAAATGAGAGAAGTCATTAGTACAGAATTTTGCCTTTACAGAGACAATTTAAATACCATTGATATCATTTTGAATTGCCTAAAATATCATCGTGGAAGTTTTATTTAATTTGTATAAATAGTTATTTTTAAAGCAATCATTAAGTGTGAGTAATCTACTATTTAAAATAAATCATTAAGATGTTGAATATTTTTATTACAGTAATCCTCATATGGCTGCTGAAAAAATACTTCTAATGGCTGCCTTGGGGATCATCGGCTGAAATATAGAAGAAACTTGGGTAGTTTTGAAGAACAAGGGCTTGGTAAAAGATAGTGAGTGGGTGGTGTTTGACATCTCATCTGTGCTATAATGGCTGTACAGCAAAGAAGAAAGAGAAGTTTGTGCAATGGATTTTGGTCTCAACTCTGGCTGCACCTCAATGGAAGGAAAATGGATTTTAGAAGTAAGCCCTTACTTTTGTGAGTTAGAATTTCAATTTCATACTATTTTTTCAAATTGATTTCAATTTTTATGATAGTATTGGAACTGTTGGACTAGCATGGAATAAGTTTGGTGTTCTTTATTAACCATTTAATCATCAACTTAGTCATAATCACTCAGCATCTGCTGAGAATGGCAGTGTGTGTGGTAAATTTAACTATCAATTTTTATTGATGAAATATTTTTCTCTTGGTAAATCAGAAAACCATTAAAGTATGATTTTTCTTGTTAAATTATACTTGTGTGAATAACTGTAACAGGGCTATTATTTCAATTTCCATTTAATGATTCAAACAAGAGAGTGCATTAATTCTTTGTCAGTTAGTCTTAACTGAATTGGTAGGGCCTAAAGTACAGCATTGTTGGTGTGTAACCCTCAGTTTTATCTTTTGAATGAAATTCTTGATGTCGTGTTATGCTGTACTCTTTGAATATTGCCTTAAAGTATATTTTATTATCAGTAAAATGATTCTGAATAGAAATTAAGAAAATAAAATATCATGTAAAAAATATGAAGTCATTGATCATATAATTAGAAGCATTCCTAATTATCAGGAGGAAGCATGGCCATTCATATTATCATAAAAATTAGTTTTTTCCTCATACAGTTCTTGCTTTGTATTAATTGTTGTTTTATGTAATTGAAAAAATTCAGGGTTTGAATTTTGAAATGCTTATTTTTGCTTGTCGATCAGTTTTTCTCCATATCTTTAGACTGTTTTTTATGAGAATGCAAGGATTTCTAAGCCATAAAGAATTTTATGCCAAAGTAAGATTGCCTTCATTGCAATGAAAATCACGTTAATAGCTGTTAAAAAGTGCACTTCTGTTGGATTTTGCCATTATTGTTTCAGTTCCTCAATCAATTTAACTTTTAAAACAAAAATGAATTTTCTGAAGCCTTATTAACATACATATTAGCTTTGTGATCATTCTCCAGAAACTACTTCCTTTCACAAGAGCTAAAACTTTTATTGTGATGTTTTAAGTGCAATTGGTACTTTTGTCATTTAGGAAAAAATCAGTAACAAGGGAAACCTTTTTAATTTTTTTTGTGGATGTATTTATTTATGAAATTTAATGTAAAGCGAAGGTTGAAGAAACTTTAAGGCAATGACAAGATATTTTGGTGTTTTATTAGCATTAACATAGGTTCAAAAGATTAATTTCCTAGTGTTACATTAGATTCCATCATGAAAGAGAGAAAAGGAGATTATCATCTATCGTTACCACTGTGTGTTTAATGCTAAATGTAATGAAACAATCGCCTTTTAGAAAACTGTCATGTTCTCAGTAGAAATGAGTCTTCATTTGTTTGGTATCATTTTCTTGAATCAATCAAATCATTCAATTCTAGGGTCTTAAAGTATTCAATAATAGTTCATACTAATTGCTGAAACCACATTATGAATATGATGAACAACTATACCAATACCAGTGGCCTGGCATTATTAAGTATGCTTCAGGGGAAAGTTTTTGAAAGTTATTTCCTGTCATGAATTGTTAACTCAATTAACTCTCCTTTTAGTCAGAGATTGTTAAATGGGAATCAATTTTTGAGAGGATTTTAATCTATAAGTTCTAATCTATCTAGTTTTTGTTTAGAATGAAAGGAAGCTAATTTGTTTACTGCAATTTATGTATACTAATCATGAACTATTTTGATCTAGAGGTGGATGTTTGGGTGTGATTTGTTTTATGGCTTTGGAAAATCTCGTTTTCATGTGGTACTACATGTGTTGGAAACTGCAGTATTTCTCTGTGCAATTGCTTATGATATTCTATGTATTTTTATTAGAGAGAAGGAACCTTTTTCCCAATTTAAATGCGTTTTTCTTCAATTTTGTTCGATTAATGCAGTAAAATCTCAATTTTATAAACTCCTTCAAAATGAAAAACTGCAGATATTGCTAGTACATTTGTCACTTCTTGATTCCTCCTTTTAGAGCTGTAGAAATTGTAGTTCACTTTATGTGCACATATGAGTATTGTTTGACTTGGGGATAAAAGTATTAAAAGAGTTATATATAGTAGGAAAAGAAGCCCTCACTTGAACATATAAAATGTTATTTAAATATATGAAAGGTTATCCATTGAAACACTAATCTACTTAAAGCAAAATAAATGTTAATAAGGACTAATGATGAATACCTGAAAACCGTATGGAGTTTGATTATGGAATTTTAATTCATTCAGTGAAAATTTCATTTACTTCTAGTACCTAATGTTAATGGTGAATTTTAATCCTTGAGTTACTTGGATTCAAATGTTAAAGAATTCAGAGGGATTGTCTAAATGTGCAGCCTTTCCAGAGTAATTGCTCTGTGAGATGAAATTAGCCAGTGCTTCAAATATTAATCATTTACATGAATTAATAAATTTAAGATCAATTATCTAATTCTTGCTTTTATAAAGGAAGTTAGTTATCCTCTGCATATTCTGGGGTCATAATTTTTCCTCATTTTTTGATTGAATAAACTTTTAGGACAACTTTTATTGTACTAAAATATTTTAAAATCCTCCAACAATTTTTTCAAACATCTTGAGAAGTGTAATGTATTGTAAGGACTACATTTTTAAGTACTGGTAGATTATAGTTATATATATTCTAGTTTCCAGGGAGCATTTATTTAGTATGTTCTTTAAAAGAGGCTGACTTCAATTTTGTTTTAGGCTTTCCTGCATTTTTATTTGGATCCGTGTTGCTACTGGTTACAAAGTGTTTTCATGCCCTTAACTAACGTACCTCCCTATTTCAGATCATATTATTTGAATTGTGCTCTTTGCAATAGAAATACTGCAGTTCCATTTCAGTACATCCATGCTTATCTTTCAAAAACATATTTTTCTGATCTCTATTTGAAATTTTAGTGATAAGTTATTTCTGAGGTTTGACTAATTTATGAGCATGGTGATAGCATAATATTTATTTATATTTGGTTTGATTTATCACATGCTTTACCATATATTTAAGTAGATTTAAGGTCGTGTCAAAGTAGCTTTCATTTTGATAGCAATTTTCATATGTTTGCATTATACATTGCTTTTGATGTTTTAAGAAGTTTCTTGCAATTCTTCACTGCTACTTGGATGTTTTAATTCATGATCTCATAATTTTTTAATTATTTCATGTAATTATTCTGGGATTCTGATTTTCGAAGTCCATAATTTGACATTTCCTCATGATTTTCAGTTAAATTTTGATTATTTTAATTAACTTAATGGAAGAAATTGTGAAGTTTCCAGAGCATTCTAGAATTTCTGCTTTAACCCTTTATGCAACATTTTCCTGGCAATTTTATTTCTTTGGCTTTTATGGTGGTATTATTTGATGATATCCTAAGTCTGATTTGATTTGCTTCATGCTTTTCATATGGGAAATGACTTTAAAAGTACTCTACTCAATGACTAGCTAACTTTAATTGTAATTGCTTTCTTCATGCATAGCTCATAGAATTCTTTGAAATTTATTGCAATTCTTCACTGTTGGTCGGTAGTTTAATTCTGGATCTTGTTGTTTTTCAATAGTTTCATGTAATTATTCTTCAGTTCTAATTTTCCAAGTCTATTTGCTTGGTATTTTCATGATTTCACAATTTTCAGTAAAAGTTTGAGTTTTGAATTTACCGATAGAAATTGTCAAGTTTCCAGAACATTCTAGAATTTCCAGAAATTTTGCTCTTCTAACCCTTTGATGCCGCTTTAACCCTTTGAAGCCTAAGCTTGAAAAATCATACTGAATTTCCAGAAATTTTGCTCTTCTAACCCTTTGATGCCGCTTTAACCCTTTGAAGCCTAAGCTTGAAAAATCATACTAAGTCCCCAAGGTCATTCAATCGGTTAAAAAAATATTAACAATGTTTTCTCATGTTTCATAATTTTATTTTTTCAGATGAATTTCAGTTTTCTGTACTTGTATTTTCAGTTATCTGTCTTTTCAATGGCTATGTTCAGAATAATTTGCTTTTGAATTATTCTGAACATAGCCATTAAAAAGACAGATCACTGAGAATACAAGTACAGANTGCTTTAAAATTATTCTGAACATAGCCATTAAAAAGACAGATCACTGAGAATACAAGTACAGAAAACCAAGATGGCAGATGCTACAGCAGCAAGAAAAACAGTTGAATTTTTGAGCTCCGAGAGGCCCAGGTTTGATGTCCCCTACTGTACCAAAAATTTTTGCGGGAGATGAGTTGGACATGTTCACAATGAAACTTGGAAAGGTCCTTTCGGACATTTCTTTATTGCATTCTGTAATAAAATGTACACTTCAAAAAATTTACAATAAAGCACATCAATAATCAGCTCCTGGTGTCTTCTTTGCTGCAATTCCTCCATAAGAAATCTAGCCAAGAACATTTCACTGAGTTAAACCTGCAATAGAATTTTTGCCATTAAAATTGCACATTTGAGATACTGCAGAACAATATTTGACAAAAAAAAAACCTTGTGAAAAATAGGCATTATATTGAACTGGAAAATTTTTATCTGAAGATGAATGCCAACAAAAGGCTTAGAGAACTTTGCAACAACAGCAAGGTAGACTGAAAATTGCCATTGACTTTAGTCTACTGCAGGACTTAAGTTCAGCATAAAAGCTTCAAAATTTATCTACATTAGTTAACAATTAGTTTGAGAGCTTCTAATTGGAAAATAACTGCCTAAACATCTTACGAAATAGATGAAATTCCTGATCGAACAAAAAGGCACCGATTAAGACATTTTTCAAAATGCAATACATGAATTAACCAGCATCAAAAAATTCACCCTAGAGAACCGCTGCAGGGTGTAACTTCTAACAGGCTCAAGCATTTCAGCATTAAATCACGAAGCCATTTATCGCTGAAAATTTGGAATTTTCATTTAATGCATCGCAAACATTTCGTTATCGAAAATCTAGTAATACTTTCTAAGAGTACGTAACATTCACCGCGTCGTTCATCGAACTAAAAGGAAAGGATATTCTTTTGGGATATCCCACCCTCACGCGAATGTAAGTCTCGAGTAATCTCAGATCACTGAAGTCACTTCCACTCCTCCCAATTTTCATTGCAAGCGCGAAGTCTATCCGTTCACAAAACCCCGGCATCGATTGATTGAACCAATCATCACAAAGTAGTCGAACAAGTAATTTTAATTCTTCCATTCCTACCAGAACCAGAATGTAATGTCCAAGGTTTCTTGGACATTAGATTCTGTCCAAAAATTAGGTTTCCTCTACAAGTTGTTAGCTTACTCTCATACTTTTAGGGTAGGCTCTCGCAACCAACATACATTACGTACTACTTTGACCCTGAGAGTTTAGAATTGAGAAAAAGGTATTTCTCTGTAGGTTGAATCTAATAGTTAACTATCCCGAAAGACCAATACTCAAATCAGACTTTTAATTCCGGTTCAATGCCAACGAAAAGTTTGATCATACAGGCTGAAATTACCGCTGACGCTGAAATCAAACCCGGTTGTTAACTATCAAACATCTATGCATAAAAGAAGGCGTTATCAGAGTAAAAATACTAAATCTTAATTCTAAAATCCGAACGTTGTATTTCCGATTTTAAAAAATACGAGAAATCGAAAAATTTTATTACCGTAGCAGTAACAGCTGGTCGAATGCATGTTCCATTAAACAAAACAGCTCAATCGCGGAGGCATTTCGTGACAGGATTCACTCCGTAAACTTAGATATTGATAGCAGGTCAACTCCAATGAAACCACTCCATGTTGAGAAAAACTTCCGACTGTTTACCGGAAGTAAACAAACCACAAACTTTATTTTCCATAAGTAAAACAAAACAGAAACGGAAATCACATTGAATAAAACGTACAAAAATATTAATAGGAAATAAATAAATAATTGAGAACGTATATCCAACATTTCGTACCGAGCAAATTTATCCAAGTTTAAAATTTAGGTACATTAAACTGAAAAGCGAGAGAGACAGCAATCAGGAAGAAACAATTTAACCTATCTGGTTGGCTTTCATTAAAATCTTTAAATTAAAGCTGCAAATATCGGGAAACCAGCTCTCAATCAATTGTGGCATTGAATAGCTGAAACAAACCCCTTCGATGAGATTATGCACTCCACCGAAATTATACTTTTATTGGTATCATTACCACGTGGTGAACTCATTTCCCTCACATTAACAAAATACCGCGAAGATATTGGGAACTACGCAAACCACTGAAAAAATAAAGCACACTGCGATTTAAATTAACGAGTAGCACGTAAAACTTTTTAGAAATATTTAACGAAACTCACGAAAAGAGGCGACCAAGTACCCGCGATAAGATCTTCAACGGCAGGTGATGTTCTCCGTGCGGCTGCGAGTTGTCCTCGAGCAGGGTTGATCCGTAGCCTTCAGCAGTCAACAGGAGAGAGGACGAGCCGGAGGCCTGCAAACCTTTTTATGCTCACACAACGGATA
Source organism: Ladona fulva (assembly GCA_000376725.2). Classification (NCBI taxonomy): domain Eukaryota; kingdom Metazoa; phylum Arthropoda; class Insecta; order Odonata; family Libellulidae; genus Ladona; species Ladona fulva. The sequence continues at coordinate 11,849 of KZ309812.1, forward strand.
GGGGTGTCGTAGAAGGGGTAATGAGAGGAGGGGAAAGCACTGCTGCGATCACTATAATTCTTAAATAATTATAAAATATCGCGATATTTATGAAATCCAGTATTCGGTACAAGTGATTCAGAGAAATTAATAGACTGAATTAAAAAAACTATCGTTGATTATTTTGTAAATACCGTTTACAGTATCGTAACTGACATTAATAATTTATTTTTGAAACCCCTAAATTTTGGTATTAATTTAGTCAAATATAGAAAAATTAATTGACTTTAATTGTTCGATTCATCCGTGATAAGTGTAGAAGGGGGTCGAAGGTTCAAAATATTATAAAATATTTCCGTCAGCTAATATAGGGATAAAAATAGCGCCACCATTCAGATGCATGCAATCAATTTCCTGAATGCTATTCCAAATGTCAAATAATCATTCCATTGTAAGGCTTGTTACGTCTTTGCGAGGTTACCCATTTTTTTCTCTGCTACCTTAATACCAAATTTCTGGTACCATTACGACTCTGAAAGCATTTCATCAGCTGTTGTATAAGAGTTTCTGAAGACGATGTTAAAAGACAGTTTCCAGTATGTTTTCCAAGGTTGAAATATACTTTATACAAGTTACTTCAGAATGAAACTTTTACTGAAATATGCCTCCGAATTAAGAGATGGACGTATGAGAAATGAGTATCAGCAAAAAGAATCACATCCCAGTGACAAATTAGGTGATTACTGCATTCATTTTAAAACGCGCAAAATAGTATTGGATTTAATGAGACTGAAGGGGCATTCCATGTCAAGTGGACCAATTTTAGAGAAATGCCCCGCTCGACCATCACCGATTTCAATGAAATTTTGTGTAAACATAACTTGATATCTTCTATGAACATTTCCTAAGTCTTACATCCATCGATGAAATATTTGCTGAGATATAGTCATTTGTTTGACCCCCTACCGCAGCCTTCTGTAGTTAGACATCGATTTTTAGCAAGTTTGAGACACGTTATCTCACGCAGTATTCCGTTGAGCAAAACAAAACTTGGTATTCTTATACAACCTATGTTGCTCTATTACACAAAATAATAACAAATCTTTTATGAGCGAAATCTG